>NQIM01000213.1:0-65890 GCA_003426235.1 Xylaria polymorpha
TATAATAATTATAATATATTATTATAAAGCTATATAAATAGCTATTTATACCTATAAATTTTTTTTTTTTTTAAAAATAACCTATAATTTAGTATAAATTGTTATACTAAGCTAAAGATTTATTTTAAAAACTAAGTTAGTTATTTAACTAAAGGTTAAGGTCTATAGTCTAAAAGCTATATACTTATATATATAAATATAATAGGGTAAATAATAGTACTAAAACACCTGTCCCCAAATAACCGTTCCTTAGTTAATAGGCTACCTTTTAGGTTGCCACACTAATGTATGACAATTACCGTAATAGTTTTTAAATTAAAAAATACAATTAGAAAATATATAACAGTCACCAAATTGGTGACAGTCATGGTGATCATCTTGGATACCCCCCCCCTGGCGCTAATGTATGTAGGTACCTACCTATCCAGCCGCTACCTATATACATAGATGTAGGTACCTACCTACCTATAGGCCATGGGCATTCGCCTCATCCTTTACCTAAGTCTCCTCTGCTCTGTTCAGACAATCATCATGAATGCCATAGTGCCTGCGCGGCGGCGCGTGCAGGAACTAGATGTTGCAGTGTCCAATTTCTGCGCCATTTTGACCGATGAGCAACGACACGACTTATCGAACATTCGCAACATCCCCGATGCCGACTCCATCTTCGTCTTCACCGCACAGCTTGATTATGAAAACAGAAGCAGAAGGGGACAGAGTGTCGGCAGTCGAGTCAGCAAGGTCCTGCAGTCAACTCGGGATTATTGCACTGTCATCGACACTTATGTATCATCGCACCCCGAGATTGCAGCACTCGTATGGGGTAGCGTTAGACTGACGATTCAAGTAAGTGTCGCCTAGGCTCAAGCCTGCATCACAGTTGTTGAGTCGGTAACCGTAGATTGTCCTAAACTACACATCCTATTACGAAGCAATATCCCGTCTATTTTTGAACCTGGGCCATCTCTGCCCACTGTTTGTCGAATATGGCGCGCTATACCCGAGCTCAAAACAACTGCAAAAATCCCTATCAGACTTCCACGCATCTATTGTCCGGTGCTGTAAGCATGCGATAGAGGCAATTCAAAGACCATGTATGCGTTGCACACTCTAACTGCCAGTCACGCCTAACCATAGCAAAGGGCATACTCAGGTCCTCCAGGCTTTCTACAAATCATTCGAGCAAGAGTTTCAACCGGACCTGGACGATATCCGCAGGTGTAGTGAGAGTGTTAAAGATGCCATACATCTTGCCAAAGCGTATGTCGATGCGCAAGAGCAGAAGGTCCAGGCCAAAGAACGAACATCAGCCTCAAAGCACAGGGACTTGTTGGAAGCTGACTTGAAAAGACGATCATGTTAGTGTCGCCTCTAAATCACAGTCCTACTAGGTATCCTAACGAGTAATATGCCCAATAGACGACCGAAAACAGCAACTATTAGAAGCGCTTTGCTCCCACCGCCCCGAGAAACTGTTGAAACAGAACCAACGGAAGCGCTTTAGTAATACCGCAAGCTGGATTTTTGAGATTGCAAAGTTCCGCAGGTGGATTGACACAACAGAGAGTCCTGTTCTTTGGTGCTCGGGCAAGAGTGAGCTCGCCTGTATACTTATCGTCAAATCGTCACTAATCACCTCGCAGTTGGATCCGGGAAAACGGTTGTTGCGTGAGTAGAAGTAGAGCTATAAGTTGTCTTCCACCCTATTAACACAAGAATACAGCGCCAGCGTAGTAGACTATTTGTTCCTCGAGAAAGGACGCTCAGACTGTCTTGTGTCTTACTTCTTCATTCATTCAAGTGACCAGGAATCTCTAAAGGCCGAGACGATTATGAAATCCATTCTCCGACAGAGACTCCCACCAGCTACTCAACTATCTGACCAAACTGAAGAAAGGCTTCGGCATCTCAGCAGCGACAGCGACCTCGATAAGATTGTTACGTTTCTTCGGGATATCACGAACATGTCTAGGCCATCCTACATAGTTATCGATGGTTTAGACGAATGTGAAAAGCGGGATCGAGTTCGACTTTTTCAGGCGCTAGCTTCGCTCGTATTAACAGCTGCAAATACGAAGTTATTTCTGGCTGGCAGAGAAAGCCTCGCAGAAGAGATACAAACACATTTTCCTACCACCAGTCAGATATTATCTATGAACAATCTAAACACTCAAGACGACATGGCCATTTATATACATGGAATTTTGAGTGAGAAAGTAAACATGGGGGAATTAAGAGTTGGAGATTCTGGTCTGATCGCCGAAATCGAGAACGCGCTAACTCAAGGTGCTGACGGCATGTAAGCAACCGATTTAAGTGTCAATACCGACTATTCCGCTGATTCTAACCTTCAGGTTTCTCTGGGTCTTCTTCCAGGTGCAAGAGCTCTGCGAACAGACCTGTGATGAGGACATTCGCCATACTATTGCAAATCTACCAGAAGACTTAGAAGAGACTTTCCGTCGTTTATTGCGTCGCATTTTATCCCGACGTAACAGTGAGCTACCTCGAAAAGTGTTACCATGGATTGCGGCTGCGGTACGACCTCTTTCTCTTCCAGAAGTTCGAGAAGCTGTTGCAATAGAACTTGGCCAGAAGTACACAAAACCAGAACGTCTTTGCAACAACATTAACAGTATCATCTCGTTATGTGAAAATCTACTTCACATCGACGAAGAAGACGGATCAGTTCAATTTGCTCACCACAGTATCAGACAATTCTTAGTTGAACAGCCTGTCCCACCCCAACAGCTTTCAGATGATGACTTACGAGCGTTCCACATTGATCTTCAAGAAGCAGATCATTTCATCGGGGAGATATGTATCACGTACCTTCACTTCAGCGATTTTCAAACGGAATTGAGTCAGTTGCCAAAATCAATAGTCCTCCCCAACCCACAAGATATTGCCCTGACAGCGGTAGTCGCCAAGCGGAAGTTGGCTTCAAAGCTTAGATGGAAGGTTCTGTCACGCGAAGCGTCAATATCTGTCGACCCTGAGAAGTTTATCGGATCTAGTACGGGGGCAACATCGAGGACAATCTACAATAATACACACCCATTCTTGAAGTACGCGGCTAAAAACTGGATCCTACATACCAAGAACTTCCGGGATAACAGATCGAAGACTTGGAATGCCTGGAAGAACATTATCATCAGTGGTCATGCTGTGGCTGTTACACCATGGCAAGCTGAAGCTTCGAATAGCGGTGTCCACGTTCATCAATGGTCTATACAAGCGAAACACCCTGCAATTCTCTACCTCATCGACAGATGCGAGCTTTGGAGGCCCACCGCTGGATGGGACATCATTCGCAAGGCTATTGAAGATGATGATCCGGCCAGAATAGGCATCGGGATGCGACGCCGAGAACTTGACGGAGTGGCCAGTTACGTTTTTCCCAAGCATCCCAGTGCTAACTCTCTGGCCATCGCCGATAGGCTACTGGCAGCTGGAGCGGATGTTGATGCAACGAATTGGGATGAATCTGTGCTTGAAGTGGCTGCGAGCTATGCTTACCTACATGTTGTCAGTGTGCTGCTACTAACAATTACGCTCCCCTCTAAGGGCGGAAGAGCGTTTTTAAAAGCTGTTACAAATGGACATGCTAAAGTTGTCGGAAAGTTTCTAGAAGCTGGCGCCGATGCTAACGCTGATACTTTGACACATGGACCTATTACTCCCAATTCTTTTATTCCCAATTCTCTTACAATGGGGCATAGGACTGCTCTTTCCTATGCAGCCGGAGGCGGCCACCTTAACATTGTCGTAAGGCTTCTAATAGCTGGAGCTGATGTTGATGTTCAATGTGAGGGGGGTAAAACTGCTCTATCCTATGCTGCTGAGGGGGGTCATCTCAATATTGTCGAAACGCTTCTAACAGCTGGAGCTCATGTTAATGTTCCATGTCAGCGGGGTAGAACTGCCCTTTCATACGCTGCTGAGAGGGATTACCTTGATATTGTCGAAAAGCTTCTAGCAGCTGGAGCCGATGTTAAAATTCCAGATGAGGAAGGCAAAACCGCGCTTGATAAAGCGGATACGTATGGTTTTCGAGAAATCGCCGAAAGGCTACTACAGCCACATGAGGAAATGAAATTCGATCTAGACAATGTTTCTGTCTAACTCAGCTTGCAACTCTAGCGCATTCAATCGTTTAAACATATATCAGCTTTCCCCTAGTCCACAGTTGTTGAAAGTAGTCTTCTAGTTGCTGCCCTTCCTGCCAGAATCTCTGGTATGGTATGTGATTACTCTTGCTGTTGCACGAAGAGTCTAACTACCTCCGTGGGCTTGTCTCCAAACTCTAGCTATACACATATACATATATTCTCTTGTTTCTAGGAGATCGTGACACTCAATTTACAGCTCTAAGCATGCTACTGAGTCTCGACGATTCTATGCTGCTGGAATTCGAGCCGATGAACACTATTTGACTGTTAGCCAGATGATAAGCCCGAGTGTTACGGGCTAGGTCGGATGACCTACCCTGGGTTGTAGGGGCTGTATCCGTACCAGTGCGTGTGCCAGTCAACTAGTGTATATATAGCAGTTAGGTCGCCGCTCCCTCGCAGGGCTCCCTTTTACTCCTTACGTATTTATTCAACAGCACGTTCAACCCTGCCGCTCGGCTGCCGTCACACCGAGATAACTGCGCGTCTGTAAGCTAGAAAGCACGGCGACGTCATCTGTTAGCTTCCAGCTAACCTTATACTGGCACATAGCTCGTCTCCCAGTTGCCTAATAAATGCGGCTCCTGTCCATGTCGAAAGAAAATAGGGGTTTGATATGACAAGGGCTTTGTAAAGGGCTTGGAACTTAAGTCAATTCAGCTAATAATTCTCTTTGGGTCTAAGTAAAGGGTCCTTGGCTTCCTAATCCATCTCCCAATGTAACCCTTCCTCCTGCCCTTCTTTTATAGACAGCCTTGGGGTCCGTACTCTTGGCCTTTGGCCTTACCCCTCCTTTGGCTGCCTCCGATCGCAGTCCGCAATACGAGCTTCTCTGCGTCTCTACAAGTTTTTATGATAATCGCCGACCAATAGTTACGGCCTCTGAGGCTGTATGTCTTGCCGGAAGGCTGGCAGGCGTAGGCACCTGGCCTTAGCCGTGTGACATTTGAAGAGGCCATGGAAATCTTGTGACCTGGAATGCCCTGCTGAAGGCTCTCTTAACACCGGATGTGTCTATTAAGATTATTATATATTTCAGCTCATCGCGGGGCTTTATCTAATATCGAACGATAACAATTTTTCAAAAGCTACAATAGAGTCAACGAGGAGGATGGAGGTTTCACGCTGTATGAAGCGACCATCTCCGAGGACCTGCGAACTTGAGGTTGAAATTGGTATCGCCGGAAGCTTGGTCGGTTTGAGAGCATTTTCCTGGTGCTTGCCTCGTGGCTGATATAAACCTCATCACTATTACTTATCTTGGCTAACGGCCTGGACGGCATTTCCCACTTAGACTACTTACTGAAGCATATAGTGCATGCGAGGCGGGCGGGTGGCTAACTGAAGTCTGGGTATGCCTAGGTCTGGAATTAGGGCATCGTATCAAGGCGTGGAGTGTAACTTAGAGACGATAACGGTGAGAAATCTGGACTTGTCTGGCTTACCAAAATAATCAATATCTTGATCTTTGCACTTGCTGCATCATTGGGCCAATGATGCAAATGTAGGTGGCTGCAAGTTAACTGAGCTACAGTTAGTTGCTGCAGATTGTTTGTCTGAAGATCGGCGTCTCACATCTGCCTCCTAGATAGGTACCCGTGCACTGATATCTAGCCCCTGATGGAAATGTATAATATCTACTTGGTTCAGGGAGGGTAGATAGGGCTTATCAACACAGGTTCTGAATGAATGGTTGCTAGATGTAAATAGATTGCCTGGGTATTGCTTGACTAATAATATATATGAGTAGTGGTCCGTGCATCTCGAAGCAGCGCGGGGTATAAGAGTAGATTCCGCAAGGAGTCACTTCATAGCGCGCTATTTCAGTTCACATAATGCTGCCTCGAGGATCAATATACGGCAATTTTCGTCATCTAAGCACATGTACCTAGGCGTGTCTTTAGGAAAGGACAAGGAAGGGGTTTCCGGGAGGGTTATGTCGGCCCTAGTTCCACGTTTCAAGGCTTGTTAAGTTCCCGTGGGAAAGCCCTGGAAGAGTGCGCATGCCGAAGGCAAGGCTCTAGTTTCTCAAGATTCTGTTCAAGGTTTTCAATACGCAGCCGATTGCTTATACAGCACAATTCTACTCAGCTCTTCGGCCATTAACCGGTGCAACGCCCGACTAAGCCGCGTGTTCTATATAATAGTGACCGCTATCTGTCATTATTCTATATTATGCCTAAAAGTGCACTCCTTGATACTATTTGTAACAAAAGGGATTACCCTTTTGACGAAAGCAGATATGATCGCATCGCCCCTCAAAATAATCGCAGGGGCTATAGCAAGGCGCTACCATGGGGCTTTCCCTAACATCACCCTATGCAGCTTTCAGCTGGTCATCTGCTTAAGCCATAAGGTTTATGATCGGATCGGGGTAGGTGCAATATTTATGTAAATACCAAATACATCTGCAAATCTGACCGTTTCATCTTCATAAGGGACCTACCGTAAGTATGTCAGTTACCCTAAGAACACCTGCGAGCTGGGAGTGGTGTACTGTAGGGCATGGTCGGGGTACCTTGCCAAGAAGCGTAGTTGGCCCAATGAGGGCCATAAATGTTAGGAATATAGTATGCAGAGTAACGTGTGGCTTACACTAGCGAATCACTGACCGTACGTTGGTCGGCTGGCGCTGTGACAGGGCATATAAGTTAGGCCCTCCTGCGCCCTTGTTGCAACTGTAAGGAGATGTTGCGTCTGTGCAGGGCAATGGACCATGGGTGATGTGCCCTGGGCGACAATTGACTCACCAGGAATCGAGCAGCGGCTGAGCAACCACCTGAGATGAGAGGTGGAGGTGTGAAGGAAGGCTTGGGCATCCCGGGCAGAATGAGGCTCTCCAATCTGTAATGGTGTGTGGATACAACCCTGCTAAACCTGGAAAAGTTGACTAGACCCCTTGCTGCATGATTGAGCGCCATGTCAACGTAGTTTGATTGGGTAATGAGAGGAATAGCGCTGTTCTCGACATATACTGTAGTGAGTCGAAGAAGCGTCTATATCTAGTTTGGTGGGCAATGACAGAAGGCAACCATGTAGTGTAGCCTCATAGTACTGTGATAGATCATAGTGGTTTCCCGGTGCGCGCCCATCATCAAAATCATGATATGGGCCACGGGGCCAGGACTACTGAGCCAGCTCCAGAATGCCTTGCGCTGCCACTAGACACCACAGCCGTGTTCTACGCCTCTGCAGTTCAGGAGTTACCCTGTAACCGATACTATCCTGTTAAGAAATTGAAGAAAGGCTCCTAAAGATGGCGAACACCTTCAAGAGGGCAGACTCCGGGTTCAACCCAGACGAGGGCCGCCGACCCAATTTGGCCGATCGACACGGACAACATTCGGTACCATATCGTGTCCAGGAAAGGATTAGCTGCTACACCGGCCTCCTTGATTGGGAGACTCTGGAGGGCTGTTTGGCAGCCATATGGCCGTACGAGACCAGAGAAACCCTCCAGCCTAAGATGGTAGGTGTGCTGAACTGGAAAGCCCAAAAAATGACGCTGATGATATCCAGGTCGAGGATCAGTGGGTGTTCTCAGCACCAAGAAAGCTGCAAGATGTAAGCCTCTCAGGTATTATGAATTGGATGGCTGGTATTGACTGTCATAATCTCCAGAGGGAAAGAAAAGAGATAGCAAGGGTACGAGATAAGAAACTGAGGGGGAGCCAAAAACAGCGCCAGAGGTCCGAATCACCAGAATGAGTGAGGGGCAGAGCAAGCAAGGTCTAGAGGTGGTTGACAATATTAGGAGTTAAGGGCGATCGATGTAAGGGCGATGTACTGCCTTGGGTGTGGTCGGTTCGGGCACTGTGCTGGGGCTGAGCTCTTACTACACTTGAGATTGGGGGCGGTTATCAAGCTTCGTATTGGTAGAATTTCCTTGGCAATGGCGAGTTCTAAATGCAGGCTCAATCTTCGCGACCGTATGGCTTTCGTTTCAGACCTAATCAGCCCTCCACAAAGCCGAGCAATGCCTCTTCCACCGAGCTGACCCCCTAACATTAGCAAAGTACTCGTGAGCAATTCAATTCAAAAAGCACCATATCACGGCCCGAATTTACTCTGTTCTTGCGATCTACCTCAAGCTTCGAAAGAACATACTTCACCGCATAAGAGAATACATACACTTAAAATGCCTTCATCAAGTCATCCTGACACTTTCAAAAAATGCTTTATCGACTCGGCAAGGTATCCCCTAAATTTGGCAAATACGATGCCTAATACTTCGCCAAAGTCGTTAGAGGGTCTAAATGAGCGTCTTGATGAGATGTCTGATCAGTTGTTCGTTGACACTGATAGTGAGGTAGAAATACCCTGGAGAGATCTTGGGGTTGGTTCAGGACAGGGTGAGTCCTTTGTCCTCCATCATCAAATTCTATTAGCTGACTTTTCAGAACTTAAAAAGAAGAATATTCACACTGCTGAAAAGCTAGCAGAGATGATGAACTTCAATATCGATAGCTCAACGAAGGTTGTAACTTCATCTAAACACGATCCGCAGTGCAGGTTCATGTAAGTGTCTCATAAGTGCACGGTCAAGATGAAAGGGGCCGAGTCGATTTACCCCTTTTATTCTAAAAGTATATCAGACAGAACTAATTCTCCTTCAAGATACCTATCCGGCAAAACCTCTCTCAGCGTCCTCGATATAACTCGACTTATGTTCGCCCAGATTCTCACTTTTCACCAAGTTATGCCAGCATATCTGGAGTTTGTCATGGCCTTCGGTCAACAGGATGAGCCGAAAGATTTGAGGTTTTCAAGTTTCAAGAAGCAGGTATCCCTTGCATCTAGCGCTCGCCTCCCGGAGATTCCTGGCCTGGGTAGAAGTGGCCAACAGTACCAGTTGTGTTATAACCTCAAGCACATTGCTGTAGAAAAGGGAAGGGGATTCTCAATGATACGGCAGGCGGCTATTCATCACCAATTTGACGTTGTCACAGGCAAGACACTGTGGATTGTGACAGCGGGGAGGCGTAGCCTGCAGGAAAGATATAAAGGTGAGTACTGTGGTGCAATATGTTAAATGAAAGCACCTAACGCATGATATAGACTTAACCGGGAAAGACGCAAAGGCCCAGGACAAATCATTCGGCAATCTTCTCGAATGCTTTCAGTCCAGTTTAGCGGCTCATGTCATGTTTTGCTCCTGGTCAACCGAGAATTGGAGATGGTATATCAAGTCACTCGAAAATAACTTAGAGGGAGCGGTATGTGAACACGACCAATCTTTGACTCATAATCCACACTAACACACGAAAAGACTGGGTTGACTGTCCATGGGCCACGTGGACTGGGCGAATATCATCAAAAGTACAAGCCAGGGGATCTTCAGACATTACAGAGACAGGAAGATGTGGTGCATGAGACCATCGCCGCTCTCGAGGCAAATTCGCGCGTCATTAGCTCTCTGCACAAGTTCTATTCTGGCTTGAAAGAGAATAAAGATTTTCCACTGAGGCATGTTGGGGGTGAATATGTCGACATATTCACAGACCAGATAGAAGACTTCCTATCAGATATAGAGCACCTTGTTCAACGAGCATCCACTCTGCTCAAGATCACAAGAGGTCGGAAGGAACTTGTGAGTATCCCGAATGCTTCAACTGACATAACCCTAATGGTCATGTAGGTCCTTCAACATTTCCAAAGTCAATCGACAGAGAACATGGAGAAAATGAATGGCAATATGGAGAGGGAAACCATTCTGGTCAGGATTGTCACCATCGTCACCCTGATTTATTTACCAGCAACGTTCGTCTCGGTAAGTGATTGTCAACCGAGAGTCTCTTCAGGAATAGCTGACTGGGAATGAGAAGACCTTTTTTAGTACTGACGTGATTAAGTACCAGAACGTACAGAATGACTCTGGAAGTTTCTCTTATACCGCGATGGTTAGATGGCTCCAAGTAGCGCTGCCTTTGACGGCGCTCACACTACTCTTGGCGTGGTTGTGGAATCGTTGGGCAAAGCAACAATTACGTGGCGGAGGGGAGGCCTGGCAGCTATCCATTTGGCCTTTTAGAAGGAGACAATCGTCGCCTATTTTGCCTCAGTATAATGAGAAGCTGGCCCCTCGCTAGAGTAGGATGCGGTGGTCCCTCTTGGCATTAATGACATAGACATGGACGGTTTCCATTTGTGTATAATCTATCATGTACCTCTTTCTATAGAATGTATAGGCCCCCCATTATTATACCTAGAAACATCATCTACTGTACCAAGTTCTTGTGAGCATCCAACCCCCTCTTTCCAAGACCCGAGTAAGCAAATTGGATGCGAATACCGGAGTTCATCGGCCCCTGGGCTGAGAACTGTAATCGCACCCTATGCAAATAAGCTGCATGAGCGCTAGACAGAATGCCACGGTGGCGTGAGGGACAGCCCGTAACCCACCTATACCATTACAAAGGCAAGAAATTTGAATTTGCGGTTCTTAATCCAGTAAATAAATTAGAAGAAGTCGCGGTTCTTATAACGATGATATAAAACTAGGCATCGATAGATTCGTACTTTGGCCCACAGGCGACAATTATGGCCGATTGCCTACCTAGGTAATTGCCCAATTGCCTCCTTGTCCTTGGTTGCCTCTTCACTGCGCAACAACCGAATACAATGGGCGGCGGCTAGTTATGGTCGTGTGATTTAAGAACGCCGACAATACAGTATTAAGCTACGGTGTACTTCGCCTGCGCGGGGTTTGGTGAGCTGGAGGCAGGGGGGGCCTCCTGAGCTGGAGCGGAAGGTTCGCGGCACCTTACCATGTGCGTACGCGGTGGCGCGCTGCCTCTTCCAGAACGATCAATGAACGGATCGGCAGGCAGAATTGAAAACTTCTGTAAAGAATACCGAGGGGTACCTAGTGCTACGGTCGCCTTATGTCGACACCCCAGGCAGTGTCAGCTGACAAACACGGACACTATGGCTGTTAATCCACATACAAATGGGCGGCCTCCTCTAGTGTTGGTTTGTCGCATTTGTCCAATACACACATGAACATCGGCTCTGCGCACCTAGCTAACCTATAAAATTCATGATCGTCATCTTTCTGAAAATGTGGCGATAGCGCTCCCTACCCGCTGCCTGTTCTGTCCATCTCACGGCTAATGCAACGTCTCGCCGCCGCTAGGCATCATTCGCCCCTTCAAAGCCAAGACCATTGGATGAGTCGGATCTCACCATGACGAGTCCTGCTTTGGAACTACCGGCGTTCTCGCTAGAAGGGGGGATTCTTGAGTCGTTCAACAGCCATATGCGCGAGCAATGGACCGGTAAAGCCGTCGGTGGCCGCAAATATGTTCGTACTAGGCGAATGATTAATTGGATGAGAACAAGTGAATCCAAGCAGGCAACGGTTAACGGAGGCCTTCTCCTTGAAGCGGTTTATGAAGCGGCTCGCAAGCCTTCATCCGAGTTATTCCTCCCTATTGAATGGAAGCAAATTTCCAACGACAATTGCATCATCATGTTCGGCCTCCTAACGGTTCTGGGGTATGGGCACCTCATCGACGAGTTCGCTCGGCACGGAATTCAAGACTACTTGCGTAAAGCTGGCTTCATCATCGAGAAACATATGTTGAATTGCCACTTCCAGAGCCCCGACAGTTTACGGGATTTCATGATCGCTTTTGAGCGTCGCAGATGGGAGTTCAGTCCCGTCGAATTCGGTCTGGGCATGGATATCGTTCTGGACGACAAGCGCTGCGTTTTACCCTTCTGCCACAAGCAGCGCATCAATCATAAGGGGGCAACAGCTGAGCTATTCGAAGTAGCTGTTGAGAAAGACTTTGTCCAAGAGAGCCTTCGTGTGGCTATTCAAGGTTCTAGATATAATGACTCAGTCTATGGATTAGTAAGCATGAACATGTTCTGCTTCTGCCCCTTTTCTTCACTGATTAATATGATTGCTCTTACCTCTTGCTATTAGGATGGCTAACAATTGCTTTAGTGTTACCGATTTGCATTTAAATCCTATAGCGAAAATTGGCAGGACATCTACAAAATCGAAAAAAACGCCTTCAATGGAATCGGGAGTGAACAAGACATGATCAAATGCCTAGGAACGGTGCAGTGTGTTGACGACCAAACTTCACACGTCCCTAATATCGATCATAACCAGAGATCTTACAACATCCTTTTAGAGTACGGTGAGGATGATTTAAACGAGTATTTCATTGTCCACAGCCCCCCCACCCCTTGGTCGCGAGATACTCGATTTCTGGGAAAAGCTCTTCCAAATCGCCGACGCCCTTCAACGAGTCCATAACCTAGAGAAGAAGACGAGTAATGGCAACTCGATCAAGAGATTTCAAGGGTAAGAAGTTAACACTGACTCTGCTATTAATGGCACCTACTAACGCAATTAGTTGTCATGCCGACGTGAAACCCGATAATATCTTACGTGTACAAGGCAACTTCAAGTTGGCCGACTTTGGGTTCGCAACATTCGTCCCTCACCATGTGGGATCAATTTCTCCTGTCGGCGGAACTGATACGTACGGTAAGGAGTGCATTCATTTATGTCTCTCCCTTTTCTTTTTCCCTTTAGCTAGGCAGTATCAACTGACAAATCGCTAGGAGCCCCTGAGTTTTTTCAAATGGCTCACAAATCGCCCAACGAAGGCAACACTTGCGCCGTCACGAACACTATTGATACGTGGTCATTTGCCTGTGTCATTTCTGTTGCAGCTACATGGGTAGTGCTTGGGCTACAGGGCATAAAGCAATTCCAAACGGTACGAAGGGCTGCTATCAAGAAGATCAAATCCGATCCCGGGGCTACTACTACGCATCCCTTATTATGCGACGACACTTTTCATGATGGCTCTGCCGTCCTCGATGATGTTACCAACTGGCATGAGTATCTTTGCCAGGTCATGAGGAAATCAGATCGGATATCGTATAGGCTTCTTAACCTAATTGACCAAGAAGTCTTGGGTCGAGATCCGGACAGTCGGTTAACGTCGGCTGCACTTTACAGCAAGTTGATAGACCTCCTGGTCGTAGCAAAGAGTGAACTTGACGAGCAAATCGCGGAATCTATCGTCGAGAGCATGATTTCTTTCGACAAAACTGGGCCGTCGACAATGGAGGAGTATCAACAGCGATTAGGAGCCAGCAGCCTCATTCAGCTAGAGGGGGATAATTCAAAACATGCTAATAAATCTTCTCGCCTCACGAACATTGTTCCCGCAAAGGTCGCCCATCGCCAGGTCCTGGAGACGTTGAGTCAAAGCTCTCTCAGCAATGGGGGTTCCCACCACGGGAGTGCGCCCAACGATAGCGTCTCGGTTGATTCGGCGAGACTAGCTTCGGCCTCTGAGCTGCAAGAACACAATCTCACACCTTCAAACATCACGAGAATATCTACGATCACAAATGCTGTGGATATTCCCATTTACAAGGCATACTCATCACTTCAAAGCAAAAACCGGTTCAAAGTTGTTCCCCGATTTCGTCCTAAGGAGGATCCATATGTTTCTAATTTCATCAAGGGTAGAGATATTGTTCGTTCATTCCCCAGGATCCCCTCAAATGGTAACAACTACTGATGATACTATAGAAGTTCATCGTCGATAATGGGTCGAGTATGAAGAAGCATTTGGAAAATGTCAAAGCGACACTTTTGGTTCTGGCCGATAAGGTTGCAGCCTCCGACGAGGACGGGGTGGACTTGGTATTCACCTTCGCCGACAATAAGCTTGGCTGTCGAAACGTCAAAGACCCCTGGGCGAAGTTCAGCAAGGCTATGATCCGCGCAGGTGGGCGCATTTCCACAGACCCTCAAAAGCCACTCGCCACAGACATGGCCAAGACACTGGGAGAAGTATTTCAAGAGTATGAAAGACAACGGGCTAAGCAAAGGACGACATTGATTATACTAACAGACGGCATATGGGGAGGCTCCGTCCAACCCAACGAAGTTGAGGACAAAATAGCACACTTTTTCAAAGATTCCAAGAGAACAAACAGCTTTGAGGACCGGGCTTTTACCATACAGTTTGTGTCATTTGGTGACCAGGCAACCGACAGACTGAACGCGCTGGATGACGACATGGAAAAGAAATACGGTATTCCGTAAGTGCCTAAAGAAAATTCATCACCAATGCGCTAACCTATATGACAGAGATGTCATTGATCACGAACCGTGGACCGGGAATCCAGACAAGATGATTCTCGGTAGCGTGGTTCAGACATTTGACACCACTCCGACAGGCCCGTCGGGAAACCAGCAGGATATGCTCACTGTTCAGTCTCCGACCTCTCCTGGGTCATTATTACGACGACGGTGGTCAGCGATGTCAAGCAACGTAAACCTTGGCTAAATACGAACCTCGGAGACCTCTGACAGGCTCACCTCCAATCCCCATACGGGGGATGTTTATGACTATCAATTGAACGACTCATCTTGAGCGCTGTGTGATAGCAATAGGGGCGACCTAGATTTACACTCTTCAACTTCGGTAGTGGCCTAGGGACTTCGTCGCTGACGTGGCACGATGCTTGGGCGAGGTTTTGGTAGCGGGTTAGCTTCTCGTTGTTCCCGATACGATGGACAATGGTCCCAGCTCTGTTTGCACAGTGCTCGAGCGAGCATGTCGCCTCAGTTTAAAGCCGATACCGAGCGCAGCACATGGTACGACTAGGCGGAGGCTCAATTTAGTACGGTCTGCATCGGTGTCACCGTCCAACACACCTGTCCTCCGTCCCCTCGCCTCCCCTTACTCCTGGGCGCGTAAAGGTCATATGGGAGCATTCTCATGTGGGTACTCCCTTTCGCTTACTACCCAATCCCTTTCTATCGTGTTAGGGAACACATAAAAGCGCTAATGCTAACTGAGTACAAGGCCGAGTACAAGGCGGCTGAAAGCGCTGGCGGTCCAGATTGCATTGACATCGAATACAGAAGCCCCCTGTATACGCACCGAAGTATGTCTATAGAACACAGAACTAGGAGGCTGATGGGTGCCTACAACGAGTCAGCACATTCGCGATGGCGGCTAGGGCGCAACGGCAACCGAGGGTTATTGGTTACAATAGTTTGACCGCGTCGGCTCCCCTTAGCGCCTGCGCATAATCACAATGTTTATCACTTAAGACTGTTAATACATACGAAATAAATGCTATGAGCGGAGTATCCTTTCCGAAGCCTGTTTAAACAGCCCCTTTGGTGTAATTAGTGACCTGTGCTGTAGTATTGCCTCTTTTCACTACCTCATTCTTACCTCACATTCATTCTCGCAAGTATGCTATAGAGTTCTCATGCACCAGTCGAAAGCATGTTTCTCTTTTCAACACATTGTCGCGGTAAAATCGCTCCTAGTTCAACTATGCTACCATAGCTTGGCATAGCTTATCTAATATCTTGTTCTCCAGTCTCTGCTTCCCCCCTATCCCCGATTTTCTGCTCACCGTCGTGATTTTCTAGCCCCAACTCGGACTAAGGCCATTCGTAAAGGTAGGATCGAACCAACAACAATGCATACTCGCATCTAAAATGTCAGTTTTGCTGCATTTTTCTTTCAATATCAGAATGATTTCTTGCTTACGCAGGTCTGGTAAGGTAGTAACTGGTGCACCCTATTATCGATCACATGCCTTCTCGCCTCATATCAATATGACGATTATATAGCTACCGACTAGGGCTATTGTATCCCACACTCGTCTCTACTATGCGATCCTATGTATTTGAGCCATTTACCATGGGCGCTAAATTGGCTCAATAGGACATTATGGCGCTGCAAAATACTCTCATTGAACTTTACCGTATTCCACTCTCTTACTCACCACATAACCTCTTATTTGAACCTGTTTAAGGTACATAGGTATGCACTTCGATGGCTGACTAATCGTCATAATGCGCAGCGATTTCTCATCATTTGTCTGTTTGGCATTGGCTAATTGGCTGGGGGGCAATAAATACTATAAACAGTGATGTTGTAGGGAGGTATGGGGCTCAAAATTATTTTCATATTTCAATCTACAATCCCTATGATTATAAAGACCATATATGTAAAACAATGCTGTCCTTGCTAAGCCCTCGAATTCTCGAAATAAAGAAAGCTCGAAAGGGTACTGATATAGAGTCGAGCGATCTATTAATCTCAAATTGCACTTCACTCTGCTTCGTTTTCCTTTCATTATACGTGTTCGCAGATTTAATTCAACAATCGTAGCATA
This sequence comes from Xylaria polymorpha, assembly GCA_003426235.1. NCBI lineage: Eukaryota > Fungi > Ascomycota > Sordariomycetes > Xylariales > Xylariaceae > Xylaria > Xylaria polymorpha. The sequence goes on from NQIM01000213.1 coordinate 16,359, forward strand.
AGCAACCTCGACTTAACTCGAAATGAAACTTCATTCACCACCGTTGCTACAGTGCCATATTCACTCACAAAGCCGAATTTCGGTTAATCCCTGTAGGTAAGGTGGACCCTTAGGTATTCCCTGAGAACTGAATTGCACGAAATTGTTCTACATCTATTATCCGAAACAATGCCCTCCCTTGGTCCTCCCCAACGGGTACTTGTACATGTTTGATAATCGGATTTGAGAATGATTTGCCTCTTTATCCCTTCCTACGAAAGGGTTCGACCATGCTACCAAATACATTTTTAATCGTCACCCGCACTGGAAAGCGGTTCCCTGTCCAATTAAAGGAGCACCTCTAAATCAATCTTAAGTGAAGATATTATCTGTGTTGGAAACCCGGTTCCGACACCCAATAATAGATTGTTTGCTTGATGCGATGGTCATTTTTTTACCTTTACATAATGGATTCCAGGGGCGTTGCCGCCGAAACTACCTACTGGGACGGCACGCAGGGTTGCTCCGTAACCCTCAATCAGTATGCTTTCTTATTGTTGAATATATATAAAAATGCACCTCGGAACTTATTTCCCTCCTTATTCGACCCATTCACTGCTATGTAACACCCGATTAATACGTAAAAATTCGCGCCATATCCCACAACGTCTACCACGCCAATAATCCTTCACACTGGAGCGACCTCCTACAATAATTATCATAGGTACGTGTACGGTTTTTCTTTGTTCATCCTTGATACTCTCATACTCTTCGTTCTATAACCTTCTCAGTGCTGCTTCACTGCAGGCATCCGGCAACATCCCCTTGGATATCTGCTGCTTCAGCCTGAACCGCCTGAACCCCAGGAACCAATGAATGTCGTTTGTGGTGTGTGAGTGGCTCTTGGGCATATCCGGCAAAGTTAGCTCGCCAAAACCTATACATTTCTTGATTTACTGTAAATGTCACCATTCAATAGTCAGATGCGACTATCAAACGCTGCAGGCTACAGTTCCATCATCTGACTCAGTAACAATGAACAGCCGAGCCGCGAATAACAACTTCCAAGACACCATGAACGGGCGGCGCTCATCTTCAGGGTCCTCGATGTCGCTCAACCCTGAGGCAACAGAGTTCAGTTGCCGACAGCCAGAAAGTAACAGGTACCTAGTTGCACCGAGTGGCCCTAGCAGAGGCGGTCGGGGAAAAGGCCGAGGCCAACCTGGAAACTTCCCTCTGCCACATATACCACCGAGGCCGGGACGGCAGGGACAACATCAACATCATCAACAACCACCGTTTCCCAAAATGCATGATATGCGTCCGCAATTTCCAAGCCCGCCCGCGTTTGGCCCGGGACAAGGCTATCAACCCATGTTTTCAGTGTTGCCCCCTCCCCCGATACCGAATTGCATGGAGATGCCGGCGATGCCCTACCCGCCGCCACTGCCCGCTGGTTTTCCAACACAACACGAAGGTTACATGGGAGAACACCAGAGTCCGGGGCACCATGTAAGTATCAGATTATCTCACGCTTAAACTATAATCGATGTAAAATACTCATCACAAGCGCAGGGCAATTGTTTCATCGGTGGACAACCTGACGCTATAAGATCAAGAGACGTTTCGATTTCAGGAGAATCTCATAGTCGATCGGAGTCTCAATCATCGCATGGTGGACCAATCGTCATGACCGAGAAGATGATTAAGGAGAAGTACAGTCAAGAATTCGAGGCAGCGCGCGGCTTCGAAGACGGCCGCATTTATTGTCCAAACCTCTTTCCTGAAGAGGACGAATAGGACAATTCAAGTTAGGAGGACTTTATCGAGTACATACCGGACGAAGAGAAGGAAAGAGAAACATTCAAAGGAAGGGGCTGGAGACCATGGTGGATGAAGTAAATGGGGTGGAAAAGCACACAAGAATATTGTCGAGAGAGAGAAAAAGACACGATGGATTCCGCACCGCCCCTACGCCGAGGTAATAGAGGATCACTGGACAAGGTTTCGGCGCAAGTCGAGTATTACAAGAGAAATATACTAGAAGTGGATCACACCATGGTCATTCGATCAATTCACACTATCTCTCTCTCTTCTGAGAAAGGGATAGGCGGGATACCACACCGTTCCCCAGGGTGGCCTGAGGTTCTTCGTCTCCAAATATTGCATAAACCATCTGCAGGTTGATAATGATTTGGGGATTGAGTTAGATTTTGTAGCACTAATATACCCCGTCGATTTCTATAACTGCATCTTTTGCTAGACTATGAAAATATCCCTCTTGGATACTCTCTGTCAAGGGTCAACAATATTCTAATTCGCTTGGAAGTTTGAAACCGGTTCTTGCTAACGAATTCTATGAATTCTGCCGCTTGGCACAATACAGAGTCCACCCACCTCGTTACACCTCCAAATCATCCTTATGTAAAGCGGGAACTACAATCTAGGACTGTTTCCAACGTGTACGTGTATCATAGGCCGGAATTCTGCTGCTACCGTACTCTTCATAATAGTCTAGCGCGCCACGAACTTCTGGGAAGAACTTCAAGTACAGTCGCGCGCCCGCTGTGATATTGCGACAGTTCGGCCTGCGGATAATTACGCTTCAGTAGGTCTCAAGGGTGAGATGATGTCGTTGACTTTACAGAGCATATCTCCGATAATATGGTTGAGAGGCACTCCTGTAAACAAGCAAGTTGAAACCTTTGAATAAATCTACCCTGTTCGAATTTGGTAAAGTTGTTCGATCATAGCTAGAGGCAAAAAAATAGATAGCAGCTTTGATGAATTATCACGAGTTACAGCGATGCGCAGTCGGGTACAATATAGGATGGGTCTAGAGCCGGAGAGTTATCTATGAAGATAATCTGAACTGAAAGCTGTTGGCTGAAGGTCGAACTCATCGGGTAGAAAACCACAATAGTTCCAAGACATACGAGTCACTGATAGAATCCGGTAAGCTCCAGTGCCGATTATCGCGTCATATTCTAGCAGTGAAGCCGAAGTGTTCAGGTGCCTAAGGAGAAATTGCTCACAATTGTAAGGGTGGCTAGACGGACAATTGCAGGCAGACAAGTAGGTAGAACTTCACCACGCCGTTTATCCGGTGGCTTTCTCTAATCCCAGAGAAGCATCATCATGTTCGACAGTCTAGCTTCTGGTGCTGTAGAGTTTCGTAGAATAACTTGGCGTAGGTGAGACGTCGTTGGCTTTTGAGGTTGAGTATCAACCATTTGGCAGTTGCAAATACCGACCATGAAGAAAATGTAGTGTTCTACTCACTAACTAGGCTAGCGTGGCCTTAGCGACTCCTATAAAGGGGTCGCCTTCGCCGCGTACGCGCGTTCGGGTTTTTCCTCCGTCGCCTCACTTTTCCACCTCCTACGAAGGGGGTGGTTTTTAGTGGTGGTCGGGAGGTTTTTAACACACCCACCGTCCTTCGACCAGTGGTTGCCTATACAGGAGGGCGGACGAAAGGAAGGGAGGATTATGTTATGGGCTTTGCTTTTAGTTTGTAGGCAGCTATTCGAGTCCTAAAGTGGCCGGCTTCGCGGGTAGCGCACTTTAGGCCTCGAGCAGAGGCTCACCACCCCAATATATGCATTCACCTAGCTTCTCTGTGCGTGTCTAGCTAAGTGATGTGTGTAGATTGGGGCTACAGCGCTATCCAGAGTTGGCGTCATGCAAGTAAGCTTCCCGTGCCTGTGTCCTATGGTAGTAACTGACGACTACGCTGTGACGACCCCGAGTATTGTTCGCCTTTATTACTATATTCAAGGAGCACGCAATGATGAATTCAAATAGTTTGCCATTAATTTTGCCTTTTAAATGTCAGGAAAAGAGTCTCTCTGACTGGTCGAGGGCCTTCTGCTAATCTGCTGAAGGTTTGGGGAGTCCACCACCGTCATTCTCGTAGCCTGCTTCCCTTATTTACCCCACCTACACCACCATCTATCGCTTAAGTTCCAAAAGCCTATTTTCAATGAGAACTCGTGGAAGAAGCCCATGATGCCTAAGCTTAGGCACCACGAGCCTGTATTCGCAAATTTGAACGATACTTTGACAGCTTTAGAAGCCTCTGGGGATGAGTAGGATGGCGCCTCGATGGATGGGATAAGACCAAATAACTTCTCTATTCAAGTTCCTCCCGTAAAACCCGCCATAATCTGAGGGCGGGGGAGTGCGCGTCCACTTAATCAGTCTACCACTGCAGCCTGGGCTGATGTTCCCTATTTCTCGGTCAGAGACACCCCTGTCAATTTTGGCTGCATATGGACACCAAGATACATTACCTACCTATCACGACTTCTTCATTGTGGCTGTGACAATAATGGGCGTGCAAGTATTTCTTCCAGATGTAGCTAATGTGGGTCATATGATATGGCAGTGGTGTTCACCAACCTCTCAAATCAATACCTGCTAAACCAAAACCTGCTGAATCAAAACCTGCTGAATGAAAACCTGCTGAATCAAAACCTGCTGAATCAAAACCTGATGGTACCTGGGCAGTGTCAGATGCGGCCTCCAAATATCTAGCCCAATAAGCTCATAACGGTTATGTACTGTACCAAATTCGAGAATACTTATATGCAGGCTGAGAGTCCGACCGTAGCTGACAGCCAGCCTTACTTGATAATTTACGCAGGTTTTGTAATAGCTTCTCCTATAACATTACGCGTTCCGTTTAGATTGAAAAATTATAAACCTGAGATATTTCCTACCCAAATCAGTTCAGCACCATCTCATTGCAGTATAATGCGTCATGTCTACCTCACGAAGAACTTCAAAGATCCCAGAGAAAGAATGGGAGGCCCGCAAGTGCCGAATCATTGAGTTATATCTTGATGGTGGACTTCAACTTGCTGGCCCTAAAGGTGTCATCCAGACGATGGAGAATGAAGGCTTCGCCGCCACGTGAGTGTCTCTTGAATCGATTTTAGTGCCTCAATGAACGACTCGACTAATAATTTGAAAGAGGAGCCCAATATGAACGTCAATTTAGGATTTGGAAAGTTCGCAAAAATATGAAGAGACATGAATGGGCCAGAATCCTCCAGAAACAGCGACAGGGAGGGGACTTCACGTCAACCATCCCCGAAAACATGACGATGCCACCCACCAGGCTCGAAAGAGCTCGACGCCGCTATGCACACATAATACCCCAGGTAGAGGAATTAGGTCTGTGATATTCTCTAGATAATTATATTATATCGCTCCATCCATACTAACTTGTGTTGCTTCTATGCAGTTTCGCATCCCAGTGACGATGCTGCGCAGGAAAACACAGAACCCCCTATGCCAACTGGAGATATACGACCGCCCGTTGAGAACCCGACGTCTGAATCGACCATGACAATCACGGAACCTGGTAATCGAGCTATTAACACAGTTCCTTCTTTCGACAACTGGCTTCTCAACGCTGATCAGAGTATGCCATCTCACGAAAACCCTGGCATACTTAGCTCTCGGATAGGTTTTGCTGATCCACTGAATAAATTCAATATTTGGCCCCCAGAGCTGGGAGAGAATGACGTGGACTGGCGTACACTTTTCGATTGGACACCTGGGCAACTAATTAATGTCACTGAGAGCCAATGCGGAGTGGTGTCTCCACGATCGGCTATTGATATAACGCCGGAATGGATGGAATGCATTCGTCCATCAGCTGTCTCATCTCCATATCCTCATGGAGCGCTCAATTCGTCTATATTCGTCTTGCAGAAGAACGAAGGGAAGCTCCCTTCTACTGTGATTACATCTAGGCTTATAGAAGGTAGGTACAAGCCGGCATTACGAGACATATTGTTTAGGCCTAGTTTGCATAATAGCTAACGCGATCACTTTCGGATAGACATCTATAAGAAAGCCCGGACTACTTTGGGTCACGGCCGCGAGCGGGGCGCTTTCGGTCTGACCAACCGTTTCTTAACTGCCATAAAAGAAACTACCCCAACTACCTTACGCTCAATGCATGGTGTAAAAAACTCTCCTGCTACTCAGATACTCGCTCTCGGATATCTCCTCTCGACAGAGACCTTCTTCGGCGAAGAGGTTGTCGAGCTACAGAACGATATATCGATTGATGTCGCCACAGAAGTTCGTCCCTACAGCCGGGTAATTACGTCGGTCATCAATGGATTTACAGGGCTGAAGAATATACCAGCCGCCGGTGTTCTAAGGTTCTTAACTAGGCACCAGGCTACACAGGCATCGATGATCCAATTGCTGGGCTCTAATACAGGCCCAGTAGCCCGTTCGCTCGCTGAAAACCTCTTTCGAGCCGCTATAGAGGACGATAATGTTGATATTGTCAAATTCTTGCTTGATCACAACAAGATGGTTGATGCTAATGATACGGTGTGTCATTTAAATGGAAGCAGATATACGCCTCTTGAAATAGCTGCAATGAAGCAGTCATTCGGTGTTCTTCGCCTTCTCGTGAGACGGAATGTCGACGTGAACAAGTCTTTCCCGGAATGCGCTGGTTCTAATGCATTCTGGCTACTAATTCGCAGTACCGACGCTAAATCTACACTTGACGACCGCTTCTTGAATCTAACGGATGCGTTCCTGGAGGCCGGGGCTATAATATTTGTGGACACTGTCTCTTGGGTACTCAAAGACTTTGTTGATACACGTCTTGCGATTCGTCTTATCCAGAACGCTGCCTCTCAATCGCCCCAAAAACTCATCTTGGAGAACTTCCTAGAAGATATTCTCAAAAACCTCGATAGGAAGCATGCGATAAAAATGATGACGCTTATCATAGAAAAGTGCAACGGGGTAAATGTTAACTTATGCCTCGATCCGTATCTAAAACACATCGATTGTGCTTTACACGAGGCTATAAAGCTTGGATACGAAGAGCTGGTGAAAACCCTGATTCCATACGCATCATCTCCTGGCGAAATACTCCAAATCGCAAAAAGAGCCGGCAACCAAGCAATAACTGACTTGATCCTTCGAAATCATCCAACATGTGATGAAGGGGCAGGGGAGATCGAATATTTACTCGCCGCGCTTGAGTCCAGCGACAAAGACTGTCTTCTCATGCTAGAAGAAAGGGGGGTGATCGAGCGTCTCAACCCCTACGAGCTCGACCAAGCGCTTATTGCAGCTCTTGAATCGGAAAACCTTCAATTTGCAACCAAGATATTGGACTTTGATCCCGATTTCTATTGTCTTGACACTGCGTATTATGATACTCTTCACGGGAAGCGTCTTTACGGGGAGTACCCTAGCGCGACTTCTGCCTTTGCTGCTGCTTTAAAGCATAATTTCGATGAAATGGCTTGGAAGTTGTTGGCAGTCAGCCTTGGTGGGATCAGGCATATCAGAACCAATGTTGCTATGGAAGCACTACACTCTGCGGTATTAACGAGAAAACCGGATTTCGTAAGAGCCATACTGGAATTCGGTGTTTACTTCACCGCCTCGGACTCGGGATCTAACGTTGAACAAGCTGCTATCAAATGGGGTGATAGCTCCATCATAAACGATCTTTGCCAAGGCGGCGTATTCCGTCCTGACCCCCCGCGGCATCTTTTGAAATTTGCAACCGAGGGAGGCCAGACAGACTTGGTCTGGGGCATCTTGGGACACTACCCTAAGGATAAGTTATCAGTGGCGGCAGAGGTTGCGATAGAGTGCAATAATCTAATGTTGCTTCACGAATTGATTGTTTGTGATGACCTACTAGATAATGAAGCTCTACTTCGGCAAGTCGCAAAACACAATCCTTCATTGGTCAGGCCGCTCCTGGAACGATATCGGAAGGCTTACCCTCAAGGACGCGCTGGATATGGTTGGAATACGATTGTTGATGCAATTGACGGCTATCCAGGATCCTCCAAAATGCTTGATATCTTCTTTGACTTCGGGCTTATGGCTGGGGATAATCTCACGAGACACACGAGGCACACGAGGCACGCGAGGCCCGCGGATCCCGTGTCCGGGATGCTCGTGAGGCACGGAACTCTACTCACTCTAGCAATCGGAAACGTTAAATATGTTCATGGGGTGAAGCATCCTAAGGAGTGCCTTATTAAGAGGTTACTTAATGCTGGGAGTGACGTCAACGCCATTATACCTGTTGATGACTGGGATGGTGGTACCAAGTCAACCGCTCTTCTGCAGGCAATCCAGACGGAAAATAGGGCGATCGTTCAGCTCTTAGTGCAAAGAGGTGCCGAAGTAAACAAGCCGGCACGCCTCGGAATATGGCGGACTCCTCTACAGGAAGCGGCTGCGCTGAATAACCTCGAGATGGTCAGATTATTGCTGGAGAAAGGTGCTGACGTCAACGCCCTACCCGCAAAGCTTTGCGGAGCTACGGCGCTGCAGTTCGCAGCTATCCATGGCAACTGCGACATGGCCATGACGCTCATAGAGCACGGCGCTAAGCTGGATGTAGCCCCTTCGATGGGGCCTCCCGGACGATGGCCTCTAGAGGGTGCTGCCGAGAATGGCCGCATCGACATGATACAGCTCCTCTGGGATGCTAACAGCGGCCCTTTTGACGATCAGCAATGTCGAAAAGCCATGCGACTCGCAGAACGCCAGGGACACCTCGGTTGCAGGGATATGATAATCGAATTGATGGCCAAATCTTCTATTGAATACTAGATTTGGCATCGCCATGCTAAACACGGAATACGGGGCCTTAGATGTCAGTGCGCTACCTTAATGTTTAGAACCCCTAGCTAACTCAAGAAAGAGGTGATAGAAGCCGCTTCGTTGGCTATCGTTGTAGGTCATCGTTTCATCCATCCATGGGGTCAACTGCTGCCATATGCTACGAACCAACACTGGGGGACCTGGATGTAGGCCTAATACTGGATAAGATAGGAAGCCGAGGGGAGTCCTAAGGCTGAAAGGACTTCTGAGTTAACAGATCACGTCACTGGATAATTGGATCATCCATTGATCTAATGGTCCAAACAGCTTGCAAGAAATGAGAAACATCCCAAGAATAGATATTCCCTATGTAACTGGTATTTCTTTTAATTACTTAGTTCCTTGACTATCAATCATATCACAGTCGTTTACGGCAAATATTGAAGACTTATTATTTGTACTGTTAACCTCTATCGAATTAGCCCACATATGCCACAACTACTGTTATTACTTACTTAGTATGAATATCTTGGATTTATAATAAGAATTATGACTATTTTCAGCATGAATTGACGATTTAATAACTAATAGTGAAGAGGAAGGTCCTTTCGTCCAATAAATATTGGGTGTCGCATCACACTTTTTCCTCCTAAGGTTAGTCGGCGTGCTCACTTACACCCAATGGCGGACTTCCCCCCGGATAGCGATAGGAGTCCCGGCGAGTTGCTGCGAGGTGCTTTGGCATCCCCAAATTAGCGGGGCTTATCTTGATGCTGATCCGACTCAGCCGGCTATGTAGTATGCATATATGGCCGATACTAAGCACGCATCCGGTTCAAGTGCCCCTCATTTTCGGAATCTAAAGGATCAACATATCGCCGACGAACTATCATTGCAATAAGATTCAAGAGTTACTCACGATGTCTGCTGTCGAGATGAAGTCAGGCTCCGCGCAAGTTACGACAGAGCAGCTTAAGGCAGTCGTCGGGAAAGCCGGGCTCGAGCTGACCGAGCCTCTCCTCGACGGCTTTAGTGCACTGCTTACCAGCTTAGACGCCGCTGTAGCTTCGCTGCCAGATGACGGACCGGTACAGCCAAGGCCAGACTTGCAGAAGTATCCCCGAAGCGACATACATATTCCCGAAGATACCGAGTTTGGCGCCTGGGCAACTAAGGTATGCCGCCCTCAATTCCTTCCTTGTCACTTTGTGCATTAAGACTCGCTCATATTATTGCCTCCAGGTGACGGCGAAATGTACTGCCCCAAAAAGCAACCTGCTGGCGGGTCGGACGGTAGCTCTCAAAGATAACATGGCCCTGGCGGGCGTGAGGTGCACTAATGGCACAGCGATGGTCGAATGGGTTCCCGAGGTCGACGCGACAGTCGCCACCAGAATCATGGATCACGGGGCTACGATAACAGGCAAAGCTGGTTAGAGCCCTTCCGCCCTTTCCGTGTCGATATTAGCATGGTTTCTTGCTAATCACGCGCAGCTTGCGAGAATGCTTGCATGGAGGGAGTCTCGTGTACATCGGTCACCGGAATCGTGCACAACCCTTACGCGGAGGGATACAGTGCCGGTGGCTCAAGCAGTGGATCCGGGCGCTTGTGGCTACGGGGTCCGTCGATCTCGCCATTGGCTGTGACCAAGGCGGGAGTATCCGTATCCCGGCTGCGGCCTGTGGTATTGTTGGACTGAAGCCGGACATGGGGCCTTGTTCCATATACTGGTATTTTAAGCTTGAATGCTGCTGTCGACCATGTCGGCCCGATGGCGAGAACTGTTCGCGATTGTGCTCTTCTTCTTGAGGCCATTGCGGGACCGGATGGGTGGGATGACCGGCAGCCACCAAGCGAGCTGGAAGGGTGTCCGTCGGGGTTCGTGCGCGATGTCGATGTGGTGATCGGATTGCCCAAAGAGACCATGCTCGATGGGGTGAAAGTTGGTATTCTGCTCGAGGGATTTCAGATTCCTGGCCAAGACCCAAATGTTGTGGCGTCGGTTCGGTCCGCAGCCGAAAAGTTCAGTGAGCTAGGAGCGACTGTGTCTTCCGTCTCGGTACCAAAGCACATGGAAGCTGCAGCTGCGTGGATGTGTTATATATTTTCATCGAGTTCCCCAGGAGCATTCCTTGGGGATAGGACTGGGCGGAAACAACTCGACTTCCCGGATCGATTTGAGTTGGTCGGCGACAAATTGACACAGGCTCAATTTGATACTCTTGGGCCCGGGGCTTTGTTTATGCATCTTGGATACCTCTGGGCTAAGGAACGCTATGGCCCTAAGCTTGCTGCCCGATGTATGAACTTGGTGAAGGCAGCCAGTGTGCGTCCCTAAATGCCTTGCCCGTCTTGCCCACCCCATGAGAAACTAACAGTAGAATAGGACGCCTACGATCTTGCATTGAAAGATGTCGATGTTCTTATAACGCCTACGGTTCCTGAACCACCGCCTCGATTCCCGGTTTCGGGACAGAAGCATTTTTTCGAGCAGCCATTAAAGTTCATGGGTATAACAACCGGTCTCTTGGCAAACACTAGTCCCTTCGACAGTAAGCAGAATCCTCCGTGAAAGCATAGGCCATCCTCTTGACTAACACGAACACGTAAGGCACTGGACATCCTGCCCTATCTCTACCTGTTGGATTTTCTCCCGCCCGTGACGACCCGAGTGTGAAGTTGCCAGTGGGTATGCAGATTATCGGTCGCAAATACAGGGATGTTGATTGCCTCAAGGTCGCAGCAGCTTGGGAGAAGTCATTTGACTGGAAGGTTCTGTAGAATGAGACATGACAGTTATCGAGCTTCGTTAGGCAGATTGGAACACAGCTCATTACATAATCCGCGCTACCCAAAGAATGCCATTCAACACATGTGTCATAAACGCCTCGTTCCGAAATGCCTCGTCGAAATGCCCAAGAGCAGTATAGAAGGATCGGCCACCGTCAAACTCGCGACACCACGCAAGAGGGTGGTCGCTGCCCATTGCGCCACCTTCATAAAGCGATTCGTTTGTTGATAGAAGTACTGTCACCTTGTTGCGTGGGTTCCATGTGAAATTGTACCATTCGTCAAACCATTTGAACGTCTCCGGGAACCCCGAGACTATTATATGAGCCTTATCCTCCACCCTCACCACACTGTGCTGCGGCTCCGGGTGATTTGTGAAATAGGCGCCAACAAGTTCACCGTACCATGGTTCTGAGCGCATGCCTGCTGAGGCGCAATGGATGCCGACGAATCCTCCGCCACTGTTGATGAACGCCTTCAGTCCATGTAGCTGTTCCTTCGTGAGAAACTCGCCGCTCGTCGACAAAAAGATGATCGCTTTGAATTGCGATAGAAATTCGGTGTTTATCAGGGACGAGTCCTCCGAGGCCTGAACAGTGAAGTAGTTGCTCGAAGCACCGAGACGCCTGAGACCTTCGATGCCTGCGGGTATGGAGTCGTGTCTATAGTCGACAGTTTTGCTGAAGATAAAGACACGGAATTTTTCTTGGTCACTCATCACGGGAGCTAATGATATAGTCGAGCTTAGCTCAGATAGAAAGAAGTATAGAGCTTGATTGTTCAGATGATGCTGGGGGTGGTCCATATACACCCCGCATACTCCAAAAAGGGGGGTGACCGAGTGTGGAGATACAAGTAGCTATAATAATAATCCGCAAATGACCTCGGGAATTTTCGGGTTTTCTCACAAGGTCGTTTGGTGTTGATAAGCCTCGTTGCAGGCCGTTACTCGTCGCCGAGCCCAACATTCTCCACTCCAACAGTGTCGTTCGTTCATCTTATGGATCCGGGAGTTACCCCTTCCCACAACCTCTTCTGCGCTCTAGCGGCTTACAGGGGGGTCATTAACAAAGCACATGGTCTTGAACCCCGACAACAGGTCCGCTGTCCGGGACACAACGGCAACATCCGCCGGGTCCGCTTATACGGGCGCTAGTAACGGCATAATCCCGTTCACTAGCGGCGTCGCGACGTCAACGACAAGCTACCCGGTTCCCGCCTCGGCCACGGCCCGAGTCACGCTAGGGGCCCAATGCAGGCAGGCGCTATTGGTGTCGCCGGTCTTTTCGGCAAAACCGCTACGCTCGCTACCTATGTAGCTTGTGGTTTATTACGTCAACGGATATGCCGGGGGTTTGACAGAAGTCTTCACTTTTACCATGTCATCAACCCAATTGCCCTGCAAAGTCGACAGTGAGCGGATTTGGTAATCGTCGTGGCAACATCGGTATTAATCGGAAGGGAACCTGGAGAAGACGGGCGACTACGCGTTAAAGCTGAAAAGTAACGTTGCACATATAACGTGAATAGTGTAAAAAAGACGACGGCAGAATAGCAATAATCTGAAATTACATTGACCCGACAGAACACATCCGCTACGCAATCCAGAACCAGATCCTCTCCAAAAAATTCCTCGGCTTCGCCTCCGGCCACGTGCCTTCAAGACGATCAACCTCAGCCTTGCCGCTCCAAAGATCCATCTCGCCCAGGGGTACAAGCTTGGTCTTCTTCACGATCTTATACCCGAAGAAGAGGGCGAAGAAGATAGGGGCATCGATATACGGCGGGACGAACGTCTTGGCGCTGAATTTACCAGGGAAGAAGGCATCGAAACCATTGAAGAAGGCGACGATGACGCAGAAGCAGAGGGCGAAGTACGCGAGGAAGGGCTGGAGCGGGGCTTTATACGGCAGGGAGTCGCGCGCGATGCCGTTGTGGCGTAGGCCGTAGTAGAAGCGCAGGTACGTGATGCACACCGACGACCACACGATGAGAGTAGATACGGCTGATAGACTCGAGAACCAGAAGAAAACCTCCTCGCCGCTGTTGCTCACCGTCAGGTAGCTCAGTAGCCCTAGTAGGGTCGTGGCCGCCACACACGCGTAGGGAACGCCCCAGCGCTCGAAGGTAAAGAAGCGTGGGGCTTTGCCGTCTAGTGCAGCTGAATATAGCACGCGCGTCGAGGCGTAGAAGAACGAGTTCCCGGCCGACCAGGCGGACGTAGGATAACGGCGTTGATGATGGACGGCAGGGCCGCGATGCCACCGTTCTCGATGGCGATGACGAAGGGGCTGGACGCGGCGCCGGGGGCGGAATTGCGGATAGCGTCGAGGAGCCGGGTGTCTTTAGACGACACGCATAACGTGACGAGGAAAATAGCAAGCACGTAGAACAGCGCGATACGCCAGAAGACGCGGCGGATTGCCTTGGGAATATTGCGGCGAGGGTTCTCTGTCTCACCGGAGGCGATGACGACCATCTCGCTACCGCCGTACGAGAAGGTGGCTTGGATAAAGACCTTCCAGAAGGCGAGGAAGCGGCCGAGCGAGCCGCCGACAAGGTACTCGTTCATGGGGCCGGGGTCCCTCCAGTAGCGGAAGCCGATGCGTTCGCCGTTAGGTGTGCCGCCGAGGGTGACGATGAACATGAGCAGGATGAGGCCGACGATGGTGGTGAGCTTGACGGCACCGAAGGCGAACTCGGCCTCGCCGTAGATACGCACGGGGAAGCAGTTGACGGCGACCATGGCGAAGAGGAAGAGGGTGATTAGCGCGGCCGTGGGGACCGAGTTGGGCCAGTAGTCGACGATGACGACGCTCACCGTCGCCTCAATCGGTACCCCGATGGCGATCTGCCACCAGTAGTTCCACGCGACAGCGAAGCCCAGCGCCTCGTCGACGTAGCGCGCCGCGTAGATGGGCACCGCCCCCGGCAGCGGCAGGTACGTCGCCATCTCCCCCAGGCTGTGCACCACGCAGTACACGTTGAATGCCGTGATCAGGTACGCGAGGAACGCCGATAGCGGGCCCGCGAGCGAGAGCACTTGCCCGCTGCCGATGAAGAGCCCCGTGCCGATGGCCCCCGAGAGCGCCATGAACTGCACGTGCCGCGACTTCAGCTTCCGCTCGAGCGTACCGACGTGGCGGCGTTCGTGCTCCGCCTTTAAGTCGCTAGCGAGATCATCGTGGGTGATCGTCGGGTTTGACTTTGACTCGATCTGGTTACTTGCTGCTTCGATGTCGGCCATGGTGGTGGTTTGTTGTCCCTTCAATTATATCCTTGATGTGAACACCTTTCTTTCCATATCCCAATCTCATGAATTCCACACACAATTACCAGAGAATACATGAACTCTGAAACTGCTTTCTTGGATGTTGAAATAAGTGAGGAGCATAGCTCTATAAAGAGGAGCAGGCTCTTTGTACGTCGCTGTGTACCAGTAGTTACTCTCTAGTAGGTAGATACCAGTAGGTAGTAGTTCTGTGGCGCTTAATTTGTACACATCTAAATGTTTCTGGGCGGTAGCGCAACCACGGTTTCTTATCATTTCCCTTGTGAGGGGAAGCCATGATGCTTATCAACGGAGCCGTATCTATCTATACCCCAGTGGCTGATAGATCATCCTAGCTATGGTTCGTAGAAGAGCCTGCCGAGGATCGCGGGGTAGCTTCATAACCCATGTCGATCATGGGTCGGATGCTACGTATCATCGTGAGGGACCACCTTTTGCCTCTTGGCAACAGAAACCTGGGATTCGGGTCGTACCACGTGAGGGGCCAACGTGCGTCGATCTGCGCACTACGAGTTGGGGATTGAGTGTGGAGATTCGGATAGAGCCACGAGAATATTAAGACTCGCAATAACACAATTGAGTAATAGCTTCTATTACGCATGATTAGGATGATGAATTTGACTTCAACAGGCTCAGGCCAGGGTACCTATTAGAATCGTCCATGCCAAAGGGAATGGAGTTAGAGCGGATGAGCTAACCATACATTGACCACGGTGTTGTTCACGCAAATTTGGAACGCACCGAGTGCCATTATCAGCATCTAGTCGTAGGCTTGCTCGCCAAACCAGGCAAATCGAAGCGACTGAATGATGAAACAGCGCAGAAGGTTAAGATCCACATCGACAGCAGTCTGCCAGCTGCTTTATAAAAGGAGCTGGGTTCATAGCATAGGACTGATGTTTGAACTCCCTGTGTTTAGGAGAATGCTCAAGATATTCAGTCCCTCAATGTTCACAACCATCTTCAGCCAAGAGACTGATGTGGTAGTAAATGAAGTTATCGCCACGGGATGGTTTCTGGTGCATTACTACAATCGGTGAGCCTACTCGCGCTCCATTCCGATCGGATGCAGGGTCTAAACACCATGTTTATCAGGACACAGTGTCGATCGCTTAATAGTGTCACTCCACGAAGACTTATGCCACGGCTGTCGCAGGTCCGTCCAAGCCCCTTCGTACAGTTCCGCATAGGTAAGTTTTGCTAGTTGGAGCATGCTGGCCTTTTGGTGTGATAATTAAAGTGTTGGGGCACTAGCCTCACAGTGGAGGGCCGAACATATCCCCCCCAGCGGCGACTCTCCTTCTCTTGGCATCTCTCTCCTCATCTTTAGTCTTGCTGTTACTAGTGCCGAAAACATCGCCGTCTTCTTTCACAACTACCTTCGCTTTGACCTTCTGCTGGGCTTGCTCTCGCCTTGCCTTCTGTAATGCGATCAAGTCGACACGGTCCGGGTCTCGACACTTTCTTAATTTCTTATTCAGAGGTTTCATCGTTTCCTTACTTCCGCTCTATTGCCCTAATTAGTGTTCCGAGTCCGTGTCCGGCTGAGAAAGGGGGGGAAGGGGGATCTTACTGCATCCCAGTATGATGTTCGCCTTTCGGGGGGCTCCTTCTCTAGCACGGCTCTGCAACCCTGTATCATCTCCAAGACCTGGTTCTTGGCGCTCTCATTCTGGCCGGCAAAGGCGTCACGTAGTAATCGTTGTAGCAGACCCTCGTCTGCCATAGACAAGGCGCCGAACATGATCTGGCTCGGGGTGTAGTGGAAGTAGGCGTCGGTGAGCAGGGGGCTGAACTTGAGGATATCGCGTGTCCTCTGATGTGCGCGGGCGAGGCGGCTCTCGTCAAAGTCACCAAGCCTCCTCAGCTCCATAATAGCACCCTCGAGAGCGCGGTAGGGGTGGCGCACGTCGAAGGCGAAGCGCAGGCCCTGGCACAGGACGTACTCGGCGGCCAGGACTTCTTCGCCGGTGGTGCCGGGGAACTTGTCGGCAAACTTCTGCAGGCGGTAGTACAGGCCCTCGGCCTTGCAGGCGAAGAAGATGCAAGTCATAGTCAGGCGCGGGTGGGTAGGTCATGAGGCTGTTGGTGAGGTAGAAGCGGCGGAAGAAGATGGCGGCGGTGGCCTGGATCTCGGTGGGCAGGTCGCAGAACTGGGCAGCGCGCAGCAGATCGACGATGTAGAAGTTGAGTAGCATGGCTTCGTCGGCGGGGGTGAGGAAGTCGGGCAGCGGGTCGACGGGCGGCGACGAGGCGCGCAGGCGGCTGGAGATATGCGAGACGGCGAGCGAGTTGGTCTTCTCGCGGAGCGACTGCAAATGTGATGGTGAGAAGGACCAGAGCCGATACTGGCTGGATTGGCGGTAGCGAGCATCTTCGGTCGCCATGTTGGGTTGGGGTTGCCAACTGGCCTGCTTGCTTGCTGGCAATGGACAGGAGATGTGGAAGGATGTTCAACGGCGATAATGCGTGGTTGGCGGTTTGAGGCGAAAGAGCGGGCGAAGAGTAGGTAATGCCTTAGTGACTGTACGTGGAGAGGGGGAGGAGGAGGAGAAGAATTAAGCCAGGGTGACTGTAGCTCTGATTGTGTTACTCGGTATGAAGTGGGCTGTGGAAGAGTGTGTGTATCGAGCAAATGTTAGTGTTTAAGTAGGTACTGATTGTAGATGAGAGAGCTGAGCAGCGGATCAAGCTATCGATAACCTACCTACGTGCATATGCTACAAACCTAAGTAACTAACCTAACCTAGCCCTCTTAGGTAAGTGCGTGACCTAATCAAGTTAGATAATAGAGTCGTTTAAATAAGGTTGCTACCTAACCTTGGAAGTTGCAAGGTTCTTTACACGGATGGTGGGGAATATCCCGCCTTGGGTGAGTTGATGCTAGCAAATTTATACAATTGCAGCCGTAAAGGAAAAGGTTTAGGTGTAACACACCTGATTTAAGGGTTTCATCAACTTGATTACCTCGTCGAGACCTTGGATATAGGTCGCAGAGTTACACTTTTGCATATTACGTAAGTATACATCATATGAGCCTATATGGCTTCGTTGACCGCATTGTGGGTTATATTGCAATATGAATATCTTTCCAAGGCCTTGCAGTCAAGCTTTGGTACACAGAGTCAGAGTCAGGCGATTAATTAGTTAAAACAGGGGGTAGAACCGAGAGAGATCAGGGCAAATAAGCCTGGCAATCGAGTAGGTTATGAAGGCTTGGTTGGCATGTAAGTGCAGTGAGGTGTAAAGGCAGCATCCGGTAGGTATATCATGTATCCTACCACAGTATTAGTACCTTAGCTGTCGCTATGTATACAAAGGGATAATGCTCATTCTGACCATAATATTCTACAGACTCTAAACAATAATAGGCACGCAACCGTAATTGCAACAGCTACCTGCTTGATAATACAGACCAGTCCGAGATGGTTGACTGGGTTGAGAATTCAGGATGATGATGGCCATGATAATGACGAAGAGAAAAACATCCGACAATTCTGATAGTGTTCCTCCAACGCAGCACTACTCCTACAGCTATTAATCTCTCCACCCATCTTCAGTTTCCAATAGATGTCCGATTCTATCAGAGTAAGACTCCGGAGGAATGCTCTCTTGTGCCTCCGAATCCACAGCATCATCCTCGTCTCTAAACACTTCGGGGGTCTCTACTTGATCAGTAACTCCTTCGGTATCGTGAGCATGAGCCTGCAGTGTGTTGATCCTCCGGCGTCTGATCCAACTCAACCGGATTCTGGTTTTTGGGAACTGCCATTGACAGAAGCCGAATATAACAGCGGCCAATATTGCTAGAACCCCGAGTACGATATCACTGGTATTGTTGCCGCTGCCGCCACCGCGCCCCGGTTCTTCGGGGAACCCGGGATATCATCGTCAGCGAACATCTCGATTTTCTGAGTAGGGTCCATGGCCATATGCATGCTCTTTTGCAATGGGATGGTGTCTTTAATTCGCAGACTTTCATGGGCGCAGCATGATGCTGAGAACTCGAATTCTTCCGATCCAACACAATATTCTCCCCAATTGTAAGGGGTGCATGACCAAATGATAAGCCTTCTCGACCCATTAAGAATCTTATCGCGGTTCGAGACAAAGTACTGTGGGCAGGGTGAAGGCCAGGCAGCATCGGTGCATCCCGCTAGCATAAATACCCGATCAGCACCTGGGGAAGAGCCAAACCACTGCATAGTCCATTGTCTATGCATATATCCCGGCCGTAGCAGCAGTGACTGACCTCTTGGTCTGGATTGCAGGGGAAGAATTTGTCAAAACCCTTGTAGCTATAGTCATCAAGTGAGCCGTCGATACGGTAACAGGGTCTCGACTCTAGTGCCGGTATTGATATTGATAACATCATAAACAGTACACAACAGAGAACCACCCTACTAACGAAAGCCATCGTAGGGGTCCTGTTGTCCAGCTGATCCGAAGTAGTTAACAGGATTTTGTTAAGTTTAAAACTGTAGGGCTACGCTTCGCGAGGCGAACGGGTGGGGCTTTCCTTTATATCTCACCGCAGTTGAAAGTAAGGCTTGTGCATGTATAGTTTCTCTAATTACTAAGCCACTCTAGGGTTGTCAAGTAAGATCTTGCTGGCCAATTTAGGTTAGGATGTAACCACATGTGGGATCATTTCGTGGGGGGTTTGATAGTACTTTTCGGGACGACCTTGCTAGGGAGAGCAAGGTCCTCCTTCAAGAATCAGTCTATTGGTGAAAGGACCCCTCACCGATAGGAATACGACTACCTAGGCGCAATTACGTTTCCCTTTCGGCTACCATGGTGCTCCTTATCCTAGCTTTAGTAGTCCGTGTACCGAAAGTGTTATATCGCCATCTTCCCACAAGTGTATTGATTACATTCGGCGGGTAGTATATGGCGTAGTTTTATTTTTATTTTTACATGTCTAGATTAAGTATAAGGATGGCCGTAGACCTGACTTCGAATTCTTAAGAGGGTAAGTAATTACCGAAGACGAGCTGACAATGTCAAACGGAGTGCTGACAAATACAAGTGAGCAGGTAAGCAGTGGCCCATTCGGGATTATCGAGAGGAAGGAAGGTGCCCAAGGGGCACGGGGACCTAGAAGTACTTATATAATTACAGTCGATAGGAGTGTACCTCATTCCCTTATTTCAGCAGACGACAAACCCACCCGCGGTCCATGACCCTGCTATCTACTCTGGGTAATTATAACTCTACAAATTCATAGCCGGGGCGACTGGATCTAAATTCTATAGTGATGTAGCCGAGTATGTATGATACCTACTTAAGCATATACTTAAGCGCCATAACTATAGGCATTAAAGTATCGAAGCTCAGGATCGACCGCCGCCTCGAGAAGTCGCAAGAGGTCCAGACCGAGTACTAAATAATGCGCCTGATGTCCCATAAACAACGCCCCTCATTAGTTAGCGATCATTTTGACCTGGCATGGACCCTTCTAAGAACTCTCCAGTGCTACGTTTTCATATCTAACACCTTTACATAAGCTATTTTGTCCGTTATTTCAAACGCAGCTATTCCTGTCTCGCTTCGAATCCGTCTTGCCATTGTCGTTCAAAACGGTCCTTGCTGAAACCCAGAGTATTCGTAGCTTGCTTAGGTAATGCAAGATAGTCCTCATCTCTGATAGCTTGTCGCACATCCTC
Source organism: Xylaria polymorpha (assembly GCA_003426235.1). Taxonomy (NCBI): domain Eukaryota; kingdom Fungi; phylum Ascomycota; class Sordariomycetes; order Xylariales; family Xylariaceae; genus Xylaria; species Xylaria polymorpha. The sequence continues at coordinate 36,706 of NQIM01000213.1, forward strand.
GGTGCTCGAAGGACTCGTCACTAATATTTTATATACGGACCCCTTTTCTTCTGATAAGTCAAGCAAAAAGCGTAGCACGTCTGCCATCTCCTGTAATGGCTGCTCTCCATTGCACTCATAGAAGTTGATCCCATCAATTACACAGAACACCGTCTCCGTCCTCTGGACTTGCTCCACAAGCCGTCCGAAGATGTAGCAAAAAGCCTGGATTTCCCCGCTATCCACACGGTACGCTGTTTCGTGATCGATGAAGCTGAGATCGAAAGGTTGCTGCTGTAGTAGCTGGGATAATAGACTCATGATGAGAGTTCTAGCGCCGCCGAAATCGTCGTACGGGTGACATCCGCAGAAGAATGCAACAGACTTGAATCTTTCCACGTTACGCAAGTTCTGCATTAGGACCGCGCAGAAAAAGGAGATAGGCGAGATTGGAACAGAGTCGGAGTTGCCGTGGATTAAAAGTTCCTTTGAATTGGCTTGAACGAGCCACTCTCGAAGTTGAGGTGATTTCATGATCTGGTCAGTCCGATCTTGGCCTCTGGAGATGATTAATTCACGTTGGTGTGTGATATAGTCGATGTCCGTCGTCTCCAAACCTATTAGGTCGAGAAATTTGAGGAGATCCTCTTGTTTGATCACGCTTTCAATTACAGGAGGTGGTTCTGGCGTGATGGCACGATAATAAAGCTGCTCAAATGTTGCTCTTTCGGCTAGGATTGTGGTTGTTAATGTCGGTCGCGCCGTAGAATAGATTTGCGACCACTTACCGTCTCGTTTCTCAATCTCTCGCTTGAGGAGTTGCTTTTCCTTCTCGTGTTTGGCTTCTACTGCGCTGAGATGATCCTTGAACATGGCATGCAAACTTTTCTCCGCGAGTGCCATCCGGGTTTCTATATGCTTAAACCCTAAGTCTCTTATTAGTTAAATAGTATCACCTAGCTTTAGGTAACCGGCCCTCGAGATTTACCAGTCTCCACATCGTCAACTAACTTGTTAGTTACTTGTTTATGAGCGGTGTCAGCTTCATCGATTAGCTCCTTGCTGACTTTGGTAATATTTTCCAAGCATGACAGTAAAGAGTCTTCATATTTCTCGCCATTCCACACGGCTTTTATGCCTTTAATCACTATATCCATAGAGTTAGCATCGTAAATTTATGTGAGCGATTAATAGATAAATCGCATCCATTTAGTCCGAGCAGGCAAAACACTCACCTATATGCCTTGTATAATAACCAATGACTTCTTCTATAGCTTTGAGTATTGTGATATAAAGAGTCATCGCAGCTTCAACGACTCTCGACTTAGTTGAATACATCTCAATGTAAGCTTCAACCAGGTCAAAATTCTTCCCAAGCCTCTCGATGCCATCATTAACTTCTTCGCGAACCTTGCTTGTTTGTTTAAATGCCTGTTTTGAGATTCTTTTGATCAGGTTTGGCAGCGGCTCGGTAACTGACACAAACATACCTGAAGCAAAAATGTCAAGGTACCAACGATTGGTTTTGCGTAGCCAACGTCTGGGACAAGACGTGATAGCCGCTCGATTGTATCCGCTCGATGCTCAACGAAAGTCTTGATTGCTTTGAGCGTCCCCTTGAGTCCAGTTTTTGCGGCATAAGCTTCTGCGGCGTCGTCTAAGACTCCTAGGACCTCTTGCCAGCTAGTTTTGGAGCGAATACTACTACCTTTTTCGGCCCGTCCTTCGGGCTCTTCTGGAAATCTATTCTGGAACTCTTTAATAATATCAGCGAAATTACGAACTGTGGTTGCCGTTTCATTTATAGGCTCTATCTTCTTTGATGCATCAAGCAGCATGAGTGCAGCAGACGACGGCGTTGTGCTAGTCATTGGGGTAGTATCTTGGTCGAGTAGGACGATCCTTCGGAAGAAGAGCTTAGGAGTTATGAAAGGAATAACGCCGACTAGAACACCCCAGCCAAATACATTTCTTCAATTTCAGCGTGTAATTCGAGTTAGCTGTGACCGGTTGTTTCTTTAGGTTGGGCCCATGCTCGCTCCCCGAGGAAGAGCGCGGGGTAGAAAGACTTTCAGCGCTTATTTTGGCCCCCACAACTCCCTTTCAGCTATCACAGCAAGTACTGCCAATGATTAGATAACAAGAGGGGTTTTCTCCTCACACTTTTTCTACTCTCACTGTACCTCTTCCTCCGTTCCTAACCGCTGGTATAGCATATCCATTCGGAAATAAGAGACTAAATAATGGAGCAGTCCCATTCGGACAAGATACGGTACACGGTACAATACTTCAATTATTTACCAACAGGAGTTTCTGCAGCATACCCGATTCATACAGTTTCCCGCGATGAACCACCACTAGATCCTCGACGTGTCCACCAGCAAGGTGACACCAACCCGGTAATCGAAATAGTGACCGCGGCAGATGCTGTCAACAGCAGTGGCAAGGGAATTGCATTGGATAAACTAGACAGCAGCAATGCAACAAACACCAGGGGCACACGTATGATAATACATTCAGAGAGCCTGTCTCAGACGATTAGGGATGTTGTGAAATTCTACGCTGGGTAGTTGCCTAGAATCTGGGTCTGCCCTGAAACGACGCTAAAAGGTGTACAGCCAAAACCTCACCGGAAAGAGTCTCATAATACGCGAGCCCTATGCATGTCTAATGCATCATATGTCTGACGTCGAGGACTTAGTAGCTTCATACACAGATCGTATCAACTTGGAACATGTCCAGATACTTTTAGAATTTCTTCGACCGCAATACCAACACTACTATGTTCCCGCAAAAGAGAGATCCTTGGCAATCCAGCCGACAGTCATGTTTGATGACGTGTGGGTTTTAATGAAACCAGGTTCGTTGGCATACACCTTTTGGGATGGCCACAAGATCGGGTGTGTGATTGGCAAGACAACTCGCCTCCCCCCTAAATCTTCTCATGATCTTCCAGAACGATGGTCAATAGAATTTTGGTTTCTTCAGGTTCATTGGCCTTCTGACCAGATAGGCTGTACGACACAAACAGCTGTTCTTGACAGTTTTGATGGAGAGAAACTGATTACTTCCTTGCCGATTTATCCCGTCGAGTTTCTTGATGGCAAGGACCAAGGCAGAACGAAGCAACGTTTTATAAATAGGGGTAGAAAGGTCTTGGAAATTCTTAGCGGAGAATTGAAGTACATGGAATACGACAACGAATATTTGGATCATTCTAAACAGAGCGTTAGTATTGCTCTTCCATACCCTTGCCACAGAACCCCTCACCCTGACCTTTAATTTACAGTATGCGGGGCGTATTATTGTGGGCGGTGCAGACGGCATCGAAGAATTATATCACAAGAACAACTGGCAGTTCAGTTGGGTTTCGCCGAGCCAGCTGATGAAGAAGGATCCAGATGTGCCATTGAGTCAAATTGAGCTTATGGTGAACCCCAAAACGGACAGTCGTGACGTTTTGACAGTCGATCATTTTTTCATCTTATCACCATGCCTGAGCGCGCTTGGCTTGTCGAGCAATGATTGGGGCAAGTAGCTCGCTGAGTCATACATCTTCCGGTGAACTGACAGCTCATAGTGCTAATTACGGTTGAAAATATTCACCCTTTAACCGAATATCACGACAACCCTTTACCAATCCTTGACGGGGCGAAATTAGAACTGATCCAGGCGGTAGTGGATATGACACACGACAGGAATGCACCACGAACGTCGTTGTCTCAAAACGAACTCAACGGGTCCATCATCCATATTCATGGTATGTATAGTTAATGAAAATCAGAGTTGATTAATACTGACAGGTAGTTTTAGGACACCCTAGTGTTGGGAAAAGTTCTATGATTGGTGAGTCCAATAATTAGGTTTTGCGATCCTCTCAGTCCGAACCTGACGTATCTAGAATGTATTGCTCTAAGATCTCGGCGATCACTACTCACACTCGGCCCGGCAGATGTGGGTAGCAGCTCCAGTAATATTCGAGTCAATTTGCGGAGGTGGCTTTCTATAGGTAAAAGACTGAAAGCGGTGGTACTCATAGCCAACTGCGATATGATTATTCAAAGGCAGACTACCCCGGATAATCGTGTAGTTACAGGCAAGTTTAAATCTAAATATCTAATGGGGAGCCATGTCTTAGCTAAGATAAACAATAGCCTTTATTCAAGCGCTGAAGCTCTATGAGGGGGTCATATTCTTAACAACTAGCAGGATCGATGATATCGACGACGCCTTGCGCCCTCTTGTCAGCCTATCAGTTTCGGTGCCCGAAATTGATGATAAAACTGGTAAGTCAATATGGGCGGCCCTGAAAAAAAGGATCGCTGGGGAAGAAGGAATCAAATTCCATCAAAGTGCCACCAAATTTCTGGGTTCTTCTGACGCGCATGTGGTCAATTGGGACACACATGAGATAACTCGGTGCTTCAAGATTGCTATCGCCTTAGCAAAAAAGCACCCAACGCAGGACCAAGATAGCACCGTCACAGTTGGGGACAGTCACTTGAAGGAAGCCATGAACGTTGTCCACGAGTCTAGGAGGAAATTTCATGAGAGGTTTCGGGTGCCGTACGGAGAGGAACCACGACGGGGGCGATACTACGAGGTGAGAAGCTCGCGGCCGGCGTCGTATTATAGCATGGAACCACGGCCACTTCTTCCTGGCCGAGATAAAGACGAATACGGGGAGATAGTAGTCCCCCGTGCGCCAAAGTCTTCCCCTTCAAACACAGTACATGTCGACGACCCCTTAAAAGCTCGTTGCAAAAGCGCAAAAGGTATCATCATACCCCCCCCTAAGCCTAAACGAGGGAGAAATCAGACGAATTCATCATTAGAAGCTTTGGAGCGACCTTTCAACAACGATTCGGGTCTTTGCATCCCAGATCTTAATCGAATAGAATGGAACGCATTCTGGGCGGCGGGTGCGAAAGAACTCTTTCGCAAGACAACGTTTCACGCCATAGATTTTCTCGAAGGTGAGCCGCTGATAAAATTGCATGTCGATAATCGAAGGCAGCGCAAACGTCAAAGCTTGACCTCAAAAAAAGTATCCTTGGGCCCTACAATTCCCAATGCTACCAATCAGGTCAGGCCTGTGCTAAAGTCGTCGAAACCCGGTCAGGCAACGTTGCCTGAAAGAATCCGAATTAACGCACCGGCGATCATAAGGGCATTCTCCGACATCTGCGGCGAAGAAATTTCAGGACCATTCTTGCTCTTTCGGCCTTTCAGGTCTCTGTTTTACTACGAAGAAGAGTTTCGCGATCTAATAAAGCAACAAGAAACCATGTTACAAGGTATTATTCCCTGACTACGAAAGCTTTCCTCATGATACCCGCTAAACATTGAATCTTATCACAGAGCGCCCGGCTCAAGACACCCAAACAAAAGAGGAGGATGTCGAGAATGAAACCGAAAGGAGAAATGCTTTAGCTGGGCTAGAACAGCTTAAATGTCTCATCTCCTTCATTGACGATGAACTAAAAAGGAAGCAAGAGTATCTCAAAAGCGACTGTTGTCAATTCGTTCCTTTTGATGATATCGCAATGCTCTTCAGCCCAGGCGAAACTGTAATTTCGAAAGACCGCAAGCAAGTATATCTTGTCACCAGGGTTAGTTGTACACGACATCGAGTGAAAGGTCGGAAAGAAAACACTACCCTGGGCTTCTTGAAAGATGAAGGCGAGGTGGAGCTCGAGGACGACCCAGTGTTTGTCCATTGCATTTATCTGGACTTTGACGGGAAAATGATGGGCCCGGCGCATCGTACTTTCACCTTTTTCAGATATGAGGACGAGAGGGAGATAGTATCTTTTCCAATCTTCCCACTTCAACACGCCAAAGAAGACGGCCTCCGCGAAAGGTTCATCAAGAGGGGAAAGATGTTCTTTGAAGTAGCCGGCATAAAGCATATGCATTATACGGGTTTGACTCTGAAGACGCGTGACGATATTGACAGCCAAGTGGTCATTGATTTCGAGGAAGCCATCAACCGTCATCCCCAATGGAAACCGGCGATCACGTCTGTGCTGGAGCAGCCTCTCGAAAAGATGGCCGCATCTGACATATTATCTGATCCCAATGCAAACGCTCAAGATTTCGTCAATGCACAAAAGTCAATGAAAAAACCGTGTATTGAAGAATGCTGTGCCGGTGAGTTGAAGCACCACGACGAATATATCCAAGACCGGAGAGGAGAGGACTACATCGTGTCACAGATGAACAGAGCGACCCCCACGCGACTCCCGGTAACCATCGTGCCTCAAGACTTTCGCAACATTGTGGAAAACAATTCTTTGACAGACGAAGAGTACTTGATCATGTCTTACCGGGTGTTCGGATTCGTTCTGCGCAGTCGGAAATGGCGTATGTATCCACCCCAACTCACCTCTGGTAGCCTTTATCAAGTTCTAACGCGAAGATAACTAGACGCGCTGGACATGACACATGTATTCGAAGTTGCTACTCTTGGGGCTGGGGAAGGGTTCGATGAACTCGTGCTTCCTCCTGGTCATGGCGATATGGTCAAGTCAATGATAAGGCAACACTTGCGTGACAGAACTTTGTCGTCAATAAACAGAGACAAGACAGACGTGGTTCGCGGGAAAGGTACGTGCATGCCTCGATCTTACCTTGCATACTAACTATCTATCTAGGCAGAGGATTAATAATTTTACTACACGGGGTTCCTGGTGTGGGCAAGACGTCGACTGCAGGTCAGTTAGACTGGATTGGCTTGACGACGACGTGCAGGCTCTTGCTGACGAAACTCTATTAGAATGTGTTGCGGACCTATTCCGTAGACCACTTTTCCAGATCACTAGCGGTAAGGATGCCCTCCGAGTTCCAACAATATTGCATAACCTAACACTGAAAGGTGATCTCGGCATAACGGCCAAAGAAGTTGAAGATGCCCTGGAGGAGAACTTCTCTCTAGCCAGTCGATGGAACTCTATTCTACTCATCGATGAGGCCGACGTCTTTCTTGCGGAAAGAACGAAAGAGGATTTCGTAAGGAACAGTCTGGTAGCAGGTATGTGATCAGGGTGATTCGCTCGGGGATCATTCGTATTAACGTGTAAAGTTTTCCTTCGTATGATGGAATATTACGCCGGAGTATTATTCCTCACTACCAATCGCGTCGGCGTATTTGACGAAGCTTTCACGTCACGTATTCACATCAGTCTATATTATCCTCCTCTAGATCGGAAATCAACGCTTCAAATTTTCCAGAAGAACTGGGACAGAATTAATACGCGATATAAAGAAGCAGGAAGAGTTATCGACATCGATACCTCGGACATTACCGAATTTGCAATAGATTACTTCGAAAACAATAAGGAAGGAAGATGGAACGGACGACAAATCCGTAACGCCTTCCAGTCAGCGCTTGCCTTAGCGGAACTCGACGCGTTGGGAACAGATGATGTCTTGAACGAATCCGATCACAACAAGCCAGTAACCCTAGGAAGAAAGAGCTTTGACACAGTAGCTGAAGCTTACAAAGGCTTTACCAACTACCTGAGACAGGTGTACGGCGCCGATTTTGCTCGTCGAGCCCGCGAGAATCTGTGGCGCTTCGATGCTTTTGGTTCTCCAAGGATGCCCAACAACCTCAATACGCGGCTCAAGATCGCTGAGCCCGTGATGCCACCGCCCCAAGGGCAGTGGCCGGGCCAAAGCTTTGCTGGGTATGATCCCCGAAACCCCCAACCGTACTACCCGTCACGGCAACACTACCCTGAGAGTTACGATTACCCCGGGCAAAGGCCTGCAGATCCTCCAACTTCAACGGTGCACCAATACCCTGATCATAGAGAAAGATGGGGTGCTAGACCAAGCGCAGGGGATTCCAATCAGTAAAAATACAGCACATTGATTCAACGACGGGAGGGCGCGTACTGTTCTGCTTGAACCTTCTTCTGCTTTAGGGCATAGTGTTCCGAGGCATTCTGGGAACTCGTGACTATACAGAATTGAACCTGGTATATATATCTGAGAGAGGGAGTAAATGAGTACGAATGAGGCTGCTAAATCCTAGTATCCCAAAGAATCAGCCTTGAGGCATATTTCCCATCTCAGGCTATGAATGTTTTGGTTAATCTGTCAATATCTAGAAGGACTTCGCTTTGTGATTATCACATTTTTTTCTCTTCCATCTCCGCAGATTGAATACAACTCCTAGTTAAGCACAGTAGGTAGTGCCGTTTATTTTGTTTGAATAATTTCAGTTGTCATCGTAAAGCAGTTGTAATGAAATCTGTGCTTGATGTAAGTATGTACCTACCTACTGATAAGAAAACAAACAATACCTGCTTTAGAGAGAATCATCATCTAACTTGAATGATGGGGCGTATTATGACTTAATGATATACGACTATCAGAGGTATGCATATATACATATCATGTACCCCGGTATGTAATCCAAATACCTAAGCTTATCCAGCTCTGGTTTAAGTAGGACTTCGGTGTACCTAGGTACCTAGTCTAGAGCCGGTGGCGGCGGAGGTAATTAGTTGACACCGGACTCAGATTACTCGGGGATTCGGGACTGGCAATTCCTTCTTAAATTAATAAATAAGTTGAAGATTTCATCTATTATAGCTTACGCAGCTGGCTCGAAACCGCATACTGTTGGCTATTTTCCTCGCCTCTCTTTCAAAAATCGCGCCGAGGGAAGGCTTTGATAAACGCGCTTTATACGCCGCAGCAGGCATGGCTAGCCAAAGCACATCCGTCCGGCGGTTGCTATCCTCGGTCTCTGCCTCTTCTCCATTGCCATACTACGGCACAGCTCGGAATGTCCGCATACTGTCGTCTCGCCTGAGTACGCGCAAATTGTGTAGCACGCCAGCGCGCCAGACCGATGGCGTATTTCGCGGCTTGACGGATAACCGTCCTCGTCTGCCATGGATAGAAGCGTTCAAGCAGCAACAAGAGGGAAAGGCCATAGCCTTAGGCCACCTAAAGCCGGAAGAGCGAGATATGAGCCCTAAGAAGATGAGTGACAGCTACCATAGGATTGTGCTGCCTCTCGGTCGTGATCCCTCGCTCAGCGACACATATATCAACTCATCTGGGCACATACGGTACAATGAACGCCCATCTTACGCGACATCCCGCTATCTCGAGGACTAACTAACAAGCGGGTAGGCTAGGCTCAATACTCATGGACCTAGACGCCCTGTCCGGTATCGTCGTCTACAAGCACACCGGACCGGGCGTCACAACCGTCACGGCCGCGCTAGATCGAATCACGCTAGCGCACCCGCTTACTGAGATATGCGATCTTGAATATAGCGGTCAAGTGACGTATGCGTCGGGTCGTAGCAGCGTCGAGGTAACTTGCAAGGTGGCGCGCGCGCGGGAAGAAGGCGAGCCAAGCAGGCCCGAGGACGTTTTGCTGACATGCACCTTCACCATGGTGGCACTCGATCCGGAGAGCAAGCTTCCCACGCCCATTCCGCGGCTGCTCTACGAGACGGCCGAGGAAGAGAAGATCTTCAGGACGGGCGAGGCGAAGGCGCTCGCAAAGAAGGATATGCTGAAGACGTCGCTCCTCGAGACGGAACCGAATGACCCCGAGTCAGCACTGATCCACAAGATCTGGCTGCGGCAGGTCGCTTATCATGACCCTTCGAACCTGCTGCGCCAGCCAAGAAATGTGATCGCGATGGCGAACACGGTGCTATCGACGGCGAGCATCATGCAGCCCCAGTACCGCAACCGCCACCAGACCATGATCTTCGGCGGGTTCCATCTGAAGCAGACGTTCGAGCTGGCCTTCTGCTGCGCCGCGTCGTTCGCGCACGCCCGACCGACCTTCATATCCGCGGACCCGTGCACGTTCCGCAATCCCGTGCCGGTGGGCAGTGTATTGTACCTGAAAGCCACAATCGTGTACACGGATCCGCCGTTGTTAGAAGAAGATGGCAGCGAGCCGTCGCAGCGCGACGCCGCAGCACCGCTGACGCGCATCCACGTGCGCGTCGATAGCAAGGTGCGCGACGTCGAGCACGGCCACGCGAAGCCGACGGGGCAGTTCAATTACACCTTCTCCGTGCCAAAGGACGTCCGCGTGCTGCCACACACGTACCAGGAGTTCATGATGTATGTTGACGCGCGACGGCGCGTGCGGGCTGGAGACGCCCAGGATCGCCGGGACTCCTACACGTCCATTCACAGCGGCGGTTTCAAGGATGCGAACGTGACGGAGTGATCGACGAAGCTGAGAGAAGGGATTAAAAAAAAGAAAAGAAATAAAGGGAGATATACCTGGCGATATGCTGGATTCGGATGAATTGAATTTCAAACTTTGTTGGCAGACACGCACTTTCTCGAGTTGTTCACCTGTGCCATAATAATGATATTCCTAAATTGTTCGCTTATCGTAGTACGCCTAATCTTGCGAGACCATACCTATAAAATTCTAGGTAAAGAATCTTTGAAAAGGTTAAAGAGAGAAACACGGAAAGAAAACTGTCCGTTGGGTGCTAAATAGTTGTCATAAATTCTTCTATTTAGCAAGAAACGGCCCCGACGCCCGCCGCTACTTCCACCCGGAAATATCCATGTATAGCCTTACACAGCTCCCAAACAACGGCCACGGACACAATTGGCAAAATTATAAAGTAAAGAAAATTGGAGCACAACGTATTATACCACCGCGCTTTAAGGTGGCTATCGGGAACATAATTTTTAAATATCGAAGATGAAATGACCACGGGCCGAGCCTCGTGACCTGTTGCCAAAGATTCGACTTCCAGGAAGCTGGCTTGGAAGAGAAAGGTTATTAGAACGTGGATGGCTATTGACCGGCATAAAAGCAGAATAACCAGTGGTGTGAAGATATCTTCGTGTAGGTTGCAGAGCTTCGTACGGATAGGATGATCCTTTTCTGCAGACGTGCGAGGACGATATTCGGCAAGTTCTCGATTGCTAGCCTTGGAGAATAGTACACATTGTGTCAGAAATCCAACAATGTTAAACAATATGTGGAAGGCGTTATATAGTATGACGGCCTAGGTATCACTTATTAGCACTTGGCTGCTTAAGATTGTTCATCTGCTCTACATACTCTAAGATACCAGGTCGTATCACTATGCGTTGAAAGAAGTTAATGGATATTTCACTGAGTATAGTAATAGAACGATGCAACTGTTTCGACGTACTTAGGCGCCCGAGGGAAGTTTCCAACGTATTGGTTTTCAGTTGCCGTTTGGAGAAATATCGCGTAGGCGAATAAAAAGGGCCCAGAAACCACATATACGCCGGACAAATGTCCCGGGCAGCGGCCGGCCATTAGTTGAGTATCGATATGGATCGTAACGTCATCTTCGAAAAAGTTCAACGCATCGGTCCAGCGGGTAAAAACAACGAGGTCCACATTAATCCCCTCACTGAAATACCTATTCAGTTAAATATCACTCAAGCCCCGCATACATAACGTAAAATATACTTCTGAACACAGTGTTGAACTCACAATAAAGCCTATCAATATGTAAGCAGAAATTCGCTCCTTGCCAAAAACAGGTATTAATATGAAAGCAAGTACCCTGATTCGATTAAAACGGCGCCTGGCTTCTTCATCTTTGCCCTGACTTGCCCCGATAGACGTAGGAAAACAGAACTACAAAGGCTTTTGTTATTTTTGACGTAATTTACCGGTACACCGGATCATCAACATTCTCCTCGATCAAGTCTCCTTAACCCAGTGAGCAAGATGGGGAAAATCAGTGATGAGGCTGCCAAACAACTAAAGGAAAAGAGGGAGGAGCTCTCGAAATTTAAGCAGGAGCTCCAAGAGGCAAATGATACGCTACAAGAGCTGCTAGACAAGATGGACGAGGCTACCCGGCAGACCATATCCTCATCTTCGGTCGCTGCCAGGCGACGTCGGGGGAAATCGGATACCGATGCCGATTTTCAGAAGCTGATCAATAATCAACAAACGATTATCGACAAGCTGGAGGAAGACATATTAAACACAGAGAAGGAGCTGCAAGAACTGGAAAAGTTATTTGGATGAAGGTTCTCGAGCCGTGCCTCAGTCTTGGTCTAGGCAGTAGTGGTGATGATCCTTGGTTTGAACGGCCATGGTTCTGATAAATGTCGTTTGTGGGAATTAGGGCCGACGAAGGAGACGGTGTCCAACCAAGTAGGAAACCCCCAAGATCAAGAGCATCCCACATCCTAATGCTGTCTGTCCATCGGCAAATATTGTGGCAGACGCCATGGCTCTCCAAAATCTACTGCTAAGGACGCTCTCTGTCGGGGCACTTGCACTATCAGGCTCTACGCCAACATCATCCTCGCTGTTATTCTTCAATGTTTCCGCTGCGGCGGTGTAGGCAATCCCTTCTCGTAATTTCCTTGCAATGAATGCTTTGCGCGTGGTATCCTCATCCATAAATGCCCGAACACGTTCTTGTAAGTCCTTTCCCTTGTAGCATTTCCTGTTGATATATCGAAAAGCAAACCAGTCGATATCCGTCCAATTTTCCAGGGCATTGGCCACGAGAAATCCACTATTCGTTTTTGCCCCGGCCCACTCGTTCGACAGAAGCTCATTTCCGTACCTCTCCTTTTCCAGTGTCCTTAGGATGGCCAGGAACTTATCGAAACGGTCTAGGTACCGGCGATATACAGCTTCGTACGCTAGATTCGTTGGGTCGGGGTTAGCAAGCCACAAGGGCGGCTTGAAGAATTGCAGAGGCACGATGCGACTCCATTCCCAGTCCAAGACACAGATAACTCCCATTTCATCGTCGACGAGCAGGTTAAAAGGCTCCAAGTCCCCATGAACTAAGACAAACGGGCCATTATCAAGGCGGTGATCAACCCATTTCCCAACATATTGGCGAAAAATGTCGAGGTGGTAAAGAGCGTCGGCGCCTTGTTCCTCGTCATCGGTGACACTACACTGGCTCTTGGCGAATGCATTATCGGCAAGCTGCAGGAGCATCGACGTATATGCACCAGCTGACGCTAGAGTCCCATATTGATTGGTGTAGCTAGCCTGGATAACGGAGGGATTGAGCCCTTCTAGTTCTTGCATGTTGATATCGATCGATGTAATCATCTTGGACACCTTGGGACCATCCTCATGGCGCCGCAAACACCCCACGGATGGGAACTCCAGCCTCCGAAGCTGGATATATATTGCCGCTAGCGAGCGATAGAAACGGTCTTGTTGGGCGTCTGACAGGGATCCTACGTTGCCGTACGATAGCTTCTGGCCTTCGACGTATTCGAGGATAAGGAACGACGAGAGCGGTTTCGGGTCATCATCCAAGCGATATGCGACGATGTGCGGAATGGGGATACTCGTTCGTTCGGAGATTACCCTGCCAAAGAGAGGGAAGCCGGTTAGCAGAGTATAACGCAACGCTGCAAAGTATATGGAGTATGTAAATATCATGATAAGAAACATACAACATGGTCGCAATCTCGCTTTCAAGCTTACTCTTTGCACCGAACGCTAAGCAGGGCGCAAGGGGTATGCGGACTACCCATTTCTCTCCATCGTCGAACTTGACGAAGAAGCAGACGTTGTAGCTACCCCGAACGGGTGCCTTAAAGCAGAGGCAGTGGTCGCCGCGCCGATGTGACGATGCAAGATTGCATACCTGCTCTTCACGAATCGACGCAATGAACGCATCGCGCTCCTTATGTATCCGAGTCTTCGCAATAAAATCCCTGAGTTGCTGGGGCCCAGGTGACCGCATGTTCATACTCGCATCGTGCGCTTGTTGATTCAAAATGGCATTTCTTCCTTTGTTTGCAATCGCAACGTTAGACTACCAGCCACAACGAGTTTGATTATTAATCTCAGCCACCAAGCGTTTTTGATAGCTAGCGCCACCCTCTAGGCTTAGCTGGTCCGAGCTTGCTTTCTGTCCGAGCTTGGGCGCAATAGGCTTTCATTATCATGGAACCTCATTGCACGGTATTGTTATTCCTTGGCGGTTGTCATTTGATATCTTGTGATGTTGTGCATCGCTTGGGAACACGAGACGTCCTAAGGTCAGTGCCAAGCCGTGCTGGCTATCAAACTCATCGGCTAAGACTTCAAAAAGCGGCTATACACTGCGCGTCACAACTTCACTGAGGAGAGCTAGTCGCTGGTTTCGCGGCTTGATACGGCCCATGTCAAGTGTTGTCTCTATGGTAAAAGTGAGATGGTATGGCAATAACAAATTGATCTAGGTTGGTGCTGTTGATGTCAAAAGATCGAAACGTGGCTCGCTCGACTGCTTTCTGCCATGCTCGCGAAATAGTGGTGTACTGCGACTGCCTCCTGTGCGCTATTAGGAACGACAGGATGGCCTCGATTATCTCCAAAGGTAATTTGTCCATTTCAGCGCGAAGAAAATCGCGAAGCAAATGGAATAAGAGGTTTTCTGCCCCTCTAGACCGCTATATACCACCTACACTGTTATTAGGTAGGCAACCCAATTTAGTGTCCCTCACGCAATGGAACAACGGGGCTGCTCGCATATATGGATATATCCAATAAAACGATAGATATTCCTCAGATAGGTAATAGACTATTGCACTTTTCAAGTCGCCGAGCTGAAATGGTAGGCAGGTATCAAGGTAAATAACGTCGGACTAAAAAGGCTGTCGGAAGTTGATATCGGCACTAAATACTGAAGACATAACACTTTGATTCGATAGATAGGTTCGTCGCAATAATCTCGTTGAATTTGTAGTATTAATATGCCTGTTTATGTGATCTCGCGTTTGACTTTCTTTCTCATGTGGATTGTACATAGGTACCAAGTTGTGCCATGTACCTGGTGTCAATTACGCCTGGCTATCAAGAACATTACAAGATATATATCTTTTGAGCATATGAAATGTTGAGGTGGAATGATTGATTCTTTGACCATCATCAAAAAATAAACAAGTCAGGCATTTGCGATCCTGCCCGGTATTTGAGGGGTGTTTTAACAGTTGGGGGCCAACGTCGTACAGACCGACCTGATTGGAGTCAAATCCCTCTACAGTTATGGGTGGGTGTGCAGTGACAGGTCGTTTATTACTGCTGTGAGGCTTCCCGGCATACCCGCCGCAGTCTCGCACGATAGATGAGCATCTTTGCAGACCGCATATTCCGAGGCAATGGCGCCAGTTCCCATTACAGAGGACTTTTACATGATACTCGAAGTCGACCAGACTGCCACGATCGAGGTGATCAACCGAGCGTATAAGCGTCTTGCATTAAAGCACCATCCAGATCGGAATGCCCACCGCGATACTACTGCGGCCTTCCAACTCGTATGTCAAACCGACCGGCGCGACGTCGGCTTCTCTGTATTCAACCGTAAAATCATCCGTCATGTGCTAAAATACGCATTCTAAAGCTCGGAAAAGCCTACGAGACATTGAAAGATGAAATCAAACGCCGAGCTTACGACCTCATCTACCCCTCAATACGACGTTGTCACACCACTCCTCAAACATCTTGTCCGCCTCCTACTTCGGATCCGCGGTCCGGAATATCGAGCGAAGCGTCCCAAATTACCAAACTCGAGAAGTCGAAGCAAGATCGTCGCGCACAATGGGAGACCAAGAAGAAAATCTTCGAATCCTCCATCTTCGAACTACAGAGAGACATCCGCCGGTTCGAGAACGAAATCAACGCTTTAGAGCTTATTGCCACTGCTGAGGCAGCGCAAGAAGCCCGGGACAACGGTTGGAGCGCATGGCTACTGTCACCAATATACAAGCGAGCACAAGTAAGTGAGGAGGAAAAGGCCAACAAAGAGAGGCAAAAGCAGGAGAGAAGGATTCAGAAGGACATGAAGGAGAGACGATTATATTCGAAAAAGGAAGATTTGAAAAAACAGAACACGCTCTTAAGCACCGGCGAGGCGGAGATCGATTATGCCGATAGTGTTGACAACTGGAAGATACGATCGCTTCAGACTAAAATAAGGGAGAGAGAAGCTCAGGAGAGGGAGACTAGGGAAGCTAGGGAGAGAGCACAAAGAGAGGAGGCGGCAAGAGTCCGGAAACGAGAACAAGAAGAGCAGGAGAGGGTACTCAGAGAGAAGATGATGAAGATCTGGAAAGAAGAACAAGAGAAGCGGGAGAAGCGGCAACGTGAGGCGGCAGAGGAGAGGAAACAACAGGCAGCAGAGGCGGCAGCAGCGCGAAGGCGACAAGAAGAACAAGCCAGTGCAAGGTTTGAAGATTCATTTGATGACAAAGGGTCCCGCCACTTCTCGGCAGCTGGAGCCTGCGTTCACGATGGCTGGTGGGCAAAGGTTCAAGGCCGTACAGCATGCCCGAAGTGTCACGTTGCCTGGAACTACCTGCTGAAATGCCCAGGATGCAATATGAAAGCATGCCCGAAGTGTCAGGCCGCAATACGTCCGAGGAGGACTCGTAGGTGGTGAGGGAGTTCATTGTATTGGGTTTATGATAGAATGATCGCCGAACTGGATTTCACAATGTGGGAAGAATTGGATATAAAGTTCGCAGGCCATTAATTACTTTCAAACTGCCACGGGCAATCTCTAATCCCGGAATGAGTCCGGTGTAGCAACCGCCCACCCGTTCATCTCAATTTTCGATGCCCAAGACGACGAAGAGTGATCTGAACGCACACAAGAAGTCTATAGAAATGAAAGTGCTACAGTGTACTATACGGGATGCCATCGTTGTATCCCGCCAGATCAGCGTTCCTTACCTTTGGGTAGATAGCCCTCTGTATTGTTCAGGATGACCAGTGCGACGTAAAGAGAGAGCTGAGCGTCATGGCAGCAATCTACCGGTTTGCGTATGTCACTATTGTTGCCGGTTGTGCCAGAGGGGTAACACAATGGTTCCTTCACGACAGAGGATACTTCTACTCTGATAAGCCGCCCCTACCGGTCAAGCTTCGTTGTCTTAATATGAGCAGCAGAGAGGACACTGTTCTTGCCTTTGAAAACATCCGATCCTAGGTCTATATTATACCACTGCTAAAGCCTGTTCAAGAGTCAGGTTGGTGTTTCCTGGACAGGCGTCTCTCCAAGTCCGTTCTGTATTATCATTAATTAATATGGCCTTCAACGACTGACCATTTCCTGTGCCATCAATCACACTGCTGACAGAACTACGAGCCGCTAAAGTAAATTGATCCGACGCTCAATGCGTCAACATTTGCCACTGACGATTGGCTCGAGCGTGCAGAAAACTACTCCCGTCGTCAGCTATCTCCGCCGGAGGACAAAATGAACGCTATCGCCGCAGTTGCTTAAAAGGAGACGTATGACAGTATGTATGTTGCTGGTATATTCGAACGTAACCTTCCCGAGACCTGGACTGGTATGTGGAACCGATTACGGGCAACTTACACCCAAAGCGTCCCAAATACAGGGCTCCAACGTGGTCATAGGCTAAAGTACATAGCAGAGGCAGGTTCTGTAATAGAGGACAGACTCGCAGGCCAGGGTTCTCAGAACTTGTTTCTCGCTATTAAGTGCTTAAGCCCCTATCATATTTTAGCGTACTAGTGCTTATACTCTTCACTTGTTATATAGCAATCTTGATGCAGTAGAAACTGACTTGGGGGTAAAGATTGCTGAGATTTTTATTCGGGGGAATAGCACTCGGGCAGTCGTCTATAGCCTAGCTTACAGGAGACCAAGCTAAGGAAGTATTACGTATCTTGCCAAGTGATCAGACTGAAGCGGTCTCGCTTCGTCGGCCTCTCTCCTAACCAAACCTCCACTTCCAGTATACAAGACTCATGACCGTTAACGGAACGGCTATGACAGGGTAGATCCATAGGTTCTTGCTCGCCTTCCATTCCAAGGTATCGTCATCTATAGAGAAGAACCCCATGCCGAAGAAACCCTATCAGTAGCATTAACTATCACACGAACAGACCCGAAGGTCTAGAACACCGGATATTATATAATAAATTATATGCTTGCAGCAACTGGCTTAAATTAATTAGATCAGCTCTTTCTACCTAATCTAATTAATCCCGATTTTCTAAAATAGTTTATAAAGGTTGGCAACATTAAGCGAAGCTATTTAAGTATAAAGACTAAGGTTTGCCTACCTAGTAGAAAGGGGGCAAAAGATCTATATAGCTCCCTTAGGTGCATAGTTGATTATTATATTTAATTGAATATCATTCCAAGCCCTTTATCTAAAGCCCTTGTTACATTAACCTCCAGTCAGCATAGTCGCTCCGTTTCGTAGGCATGGCAGGACGGAATACTCACAGCTACGAACGTACCGGGAAGGAAAAGGAGCGTAACGAGAGTTATGATGCGCATCGTTCGACTGTCTTTAAGCAGGTGTTCGGATACATTCTCGGCGGTATTCTGGCTTTTGAGACTGATGGTATCTGACGCCTTATAGGAGAAACTTCAGCCATGCATGGAGTAAAATAGCTCAAGTGCTACTTACCATTTGGATTGTAGTTGCCACCCATGACAGCAGATATTCTGTATTTGATTCGAAAGACTGCACCTTGTCCTCGATGTTTTTGAGTAGAGTTGAAAAGTCGCGGGCCTCTGTTTCCCCAACGTGACCAAATAGGCGCAAATGCTTATTCATAATTAACCTCCTCAAAATCCGGTGGTATGAGACAAAAATGGGTATCAAGGGTGCTAGATTCGTTTCTATAAACCGAAGTGCCGACAGTTGCTCATATATATCCACGGACTGGAGACTTTCTTCGATCTCTACGCTGAGGACATACCTTGCCTATCGATATAATTAGTAAGAATTATAGTATATTTGCCCAGACATGTG
The DNA here is from genome assembly GCA_003426235.1 of Xylaria polymorpha. Taxonomy (NCBI): domain Eukaryota; kingdom Fungi; phylum Ascomycota; class Sordariomycetes; order Xylariales; family Xylariaceae; genus Xylaria; species Xylaria polymorpha. The sequence continues at coordinate 55,447 of NQIM01000213.1, forward strand.
AGGTTAGCATTACGTTTTCTTGTAAACTATTCTTGTAATCCTCAAAAAACTATCTCCAGTTATACACACGGCTGGAGATGAGATTAATGTGAGGATATAATGGGTGGTCCATAGGGCTCATATAGTTGGACACAACCTCCTCGTGAGTGGTCTTAGGGTTTAGAAACACCAGGAGCCACGAGTTCCGCTTTGGTTCGGCGTAGAACTTGTGATAAAGTCCCATCTTTCGGATTACCTAGCGGTCTTTCTTCATTTGCGCATATTTGAGGATATAAGTCATCTCTGTAGCAGTAAAGATTTAGTTATGTTTGAGTCTAGCGTAATTGCAACGTACCACACGTCTGCTCAAGCATGCTTGATGTACAAGCTGATAAACCATCCTCGAGGTCGCAAATTCGTTCTCGAAAGAAGAGTACCATATCCCAAATGCCTTCGATGGCCTGAGTATGAGCGACGAAAGCTTCAAAAAGCTGCCTCGGGACTTTGAGAGCTCCCCATGAATCTGGCTGGCAGATGATGCTTTAGGAGTAGGTATCAGCTACTTTATCTTGACTCAGTATGGTGGGATTGGTGGCATGCTCACGCTATTCTCGTCTTGAATGTTTCACTCGATAAGTATTTTTTGAAAACTTCGACATGATTAAACAGTCGGCATGGCGATACTAAACGCGGACGCATTCCCGCATGTCCAAACAGTTTTCAAAGAGAAACTCGATCGCGTTGAGCGGTGTGCAGGGAGCAGAGCAACGAGAGCAGATGAAAATGGCAATCTTATCCTCGAATACTCCGGACGCGGCTTTCTGCCTCGCGATCATGCCATCAGCATTCTGAAACGTGAACTTCACAAGAGCATTTTAAGCCACCTCATCACGGCGGAGGATGACAGGAAAATAGACGAGATCGAACAACGAATTCTATTATCGCCTGAGCTCGCTATTCTTTTGGTAATAGTGCTCTATGCCGGAACCGTGGACATGATGGAAGCCTTCAAATATCAATTTCTAGACCCTCCCGAGGAAGACTACGAACCCTATAACATCCCAATTTCTTTCAGCGGAGATGATGCTGTGCGGAGATCTAGTCGGGACGGTGACACATTCTTCGGTCTCTATTCACAGCATATTGCAATTGAATTGCGCGAGAATCAGTTTGGTCAGAGTGTCGATCCATCTCGCATTCTGCCGTACTCTCAAGGGGAGCCAATCAACCGACGGAAAGCATATCAAAAAGTCCGGAAAGTCAAGGTTGAGCGTGGCCAATATGTTCATTCAAGCACTGGAACTCGTAATAGCGACGTAAGTCACACTCTCTTCTCTCACACTGAGCTTCAAGCTCGTGGCTCTGACTTACGCCAGATGGTAATAGTATCTTTTCCTTGCCCGGAAAGACTTCCGCTCAGGCGAACGTTCTTATGAATCGTTCTGTAAGGAAAACAAGATTCTTGAAGAGTTCAGTCAAGCACAAGACTGCCCCTTGTCCATCGCTACAGCAGTATGCAGTGTGGTCTACCATCTCCCTGGTCGTGACCCAGCGGCGTCTATATTCTTTCACATGGCAGATGGAAACCTCGAAAACTACCTTGAGTTCCGACGGGGGCCCGGAAGTGACGAGGAACGTTGGTGTACCTTGAGTCAAATGTTCGAAGTCTCCGAAGGCCTCAAATGGCCGAACCAGGAGCAACAGCACTATCAATACTTGAAATCTGGAAAAGTCCAAAAGCCAGCTTATTTCCATAGCGACCTCAAACCAGATAACATCTTGGTGTTTGGAAACGCTGACCAGCCGGAAACACTTCGCTTCAAGATTACTGATTTCGGAGAAGCCTGCGTACCAACAAGCGGCCGTGATACGACCGCACCAGGAAGAACCTATGCGGCCCCAGAGGGAATAGGACGAGAGAAAAGTGATGTCTGGGCATATGGGTGCATCCTTCTCCTGCTCTTAATCTACAACCATGAACCTGGAAATAACGGATCCCAGGCAGTGAAAGACTTCCGGGTTGCGCTGAGCTCCAAGTATAAACCGATTGGGGAAGAAGGGGCCGGCGATTACTTCCATCAAAGATCCAAATTTACTGATAGCTGTAATAAGGCGGTCACAGAGCTCATCAATAATCTGTGGCAGAAGAAGTCGAATGATTTGTCTCCATATTGTCAACTGGCCCGCGATGTTGCCCGCTACCTCCAGAGTAATATTTTCAAGTCGCAAAATTCAAGGGATGATATAGATGTACTATGTCGCAAGGTCCATTCCATCTGGAAGGCCAAAGTCCTGCTAAGGGACATCCGGCCACCCCTCTCTAAGAACCGCCTTAAATATGTTGGCTTTTCCAGGAAGCCCGAAAAGGTGTGCGTTTCTCCGAAGGGCAGGGCCGTTTACTACGGGCCTGACAGCATCAGGGTGTTCGAAGATGATAAAACTTCCCGATGTCAATTTCCACTCAACGGGCAGGGTGATGGGTTCATTTCAGAGAGTAGCCTTCTGTTTAAATCACGGGCTCGTGGGAATAATAGTATCGCTTCGGCATTCGGTCGTGACCAGGATGGTGCGGGATGGATTTTGGGTGTGAGTAATTCTATGGCATGATCCTTTCTTACGACACCCTAGATGACCTAGCCGTTGTTTTGGTGCCACTAACAGGAATTAATATCAGATTAGAGGGTTTGATGATCCCGATAAGGGGCCATTTTGGTCTGTTCCAGACCAAATAGATATGGTTGCACTTGCCCCGAATGCAAGCTTTGTTGCTGTAGCCACGACCCCTGTTGGCAATCCTCCTCGGGGCCGGTTACGCCTATACTCGCTGGAGGGCGATGATAGTCATGACGGTCGTATCGGAAGGAGCATGTCGTGAGTCACTACAATTCCCGGTACTGTGTCTTTAAGATACTGACTGCTCGCCGGATCCTTCATTAGGTCACCTAGTATTTCCGGAATTTTCCGTGCTGATCCAAGCGATGTTCTCGAAAGAGTGAAACACATACAGGACAAACTGCATGATGAAAACAGAGCTAATAGGATCGAGGCTGTGGTCAACGTTGATCTCCGTTTCTGTACCGACAGCAAGACCCTATACCATGCCTTCAGAGTGGATAGAAAACACGGCCAATTGTGGCATGGCATCGTCGTGAGAATGTGGTCGACCTCCAGTGAAGTTCCGGTTTCGTTCCGCGGGGAGATATTCATTGAGAATCGGGTAAAGAAAACATCTCCCTAAACCTGACCGCCACTTGAATACAAATAAGAAAAAGACTAATTGTAGTAGGCGCCAGCCCCTGGTGTAAGTTTCATCTCCGAGATATACCCGCTCAAAGCTCCCGACACAGGTTTTCTCGTCATCAAAAGGCAACGATCATGTTCTATCGACAAGTATACCCTCGATGCACCTCAAGGGGATTCTTATAAGTTGATTTCTTATAAGTTGAAATCAACTTCATCTACGCTCGCGAAGATCCTCATCACGAGCGATAACGCCCTGGGAATTATTATTGCATCTCCGATGAGTCAAAATGCCGAGTTTTATGCTATCGATCTTAAGGATATGAAATCCGTCGAGAAGTTAATCATTGAATCAAATATTCCATATCGATCGGGCCAGGATGATGCATGTCTTTGCGAATCTAGCAATGGGGATTTGGCGGAGGCCGAGGTTCGAATTGTTTCTTTGGATCAGTGCAGCAGATATTCTTTCAAGATCAATCGGAGAGAAATGTTAAGCAAAGCAACTTCAAAGGCCAGTGCAAGGCACCCCATTCTGTAACAAGTTATATAATTTTTAAAAATATCATGTAAATTTAAACGGAAAATTTGGAACTATCAAGTTTATGAATTACAAATCCAAAAAAGTTTGTATGAAACAGGGGTAATAGCAAGTACGGTTATACTACGGTTGTCAAGGACGAAGATTAAGTAGAACACTGGTTATTATTGATGTTTAAAAATATCAACTCCTGGAGGTGAGATATACATATAATTTTAGATCTACAAACGCAATATACAGGAGCACAAGATCCGAACGGGCCCGGATAATGGATAAACAAAATATCTAAGAGACTGACGACCCCTCACTCAAACACAACATTCTCTGGCTGGGAGCCTGCGTTTTGCATGATACTGATCATCTTCTCAGCACCACCCTTACGAAACTGTAGGTGCATAGCTGCTTCAGTCTTGGCAGCCTCCTTGCCTGACCGATCGAACATGCCCTTCTCATACTGCTGCAGCATAGTCGCTAGACCGTCTCCATCTGCGCTTCCAGTCCTGACACAATCAACAATACCCCGAGCCAACTCCAGCGCATCCATCATAGCGACGTTAACACCTACGCCCGCAAAAGGAGTCATGAGGTGCGCTGAGTCGCCTACGAGGGTGACACCAGGTCGGGATTCCCAAGTAAGCCCGACAGGCAACATGTATAGGGGGCGCAGCACCGGTTCGTCAGTCATGGCAAGGGCCATACGCTTGGCCTCCGCATACCAATCGCCAAAGTGCCTCTCGACGTACATCTCTCTCACCCGCGCATCCGACCAATCAACCTCGGCCCCCTCATCCTCCAACCCCAATAACGCCGCCGAGCTAGGCGCGGTAGGCGTGTTTGTCTTCACGCAAGCGTAGCACCGGGCGCTGGCCTCGCGCCCCTGCCCGTTCCGCTGAAAGAGTAATACGCGGTCCTTGCCGTACAGGAAGCAATTTCCCAGCCCCACGAACTCGGAAACGTCGGGCGCCTCCTCGTCGACGCTGTGAACCCAGGCGTCGAGCGCGGTGATGCCGGAGTACACGGGCTGCTGCTTTGTGAGGAGCGCGCGTGTGCGTGACCAGGCGCCATCGGCGCCGACTACCAGATCGAAGATCGCGGGACGAGAGCCGTCATCGAACGAGAGAGTCCATTGTTTCAAGTCTGGGACAGGGGTTATGGAGGCTACCTTACTACCCCAGCGGATTGCGCCGACGGGTAAGCTTGCGATCAGCAGATCCTTGAGCACCGGGCGGTCAATTTCGGGGCGTCCCTTGACGAACTTGCTACCAGCTTCTTCCTCTTTCGTTTCTTTCTCGGGCACACCGCTGTCACTGAATAACACGGTTCCATCCTTGGAGATGACTACACACACATCAGCGCTGAATTTAGCTTACTTGTAATCCCACTGGACTTGGGGACAATCTTCGTGAGACGACGGGGAGATTTACTCACCCCTTATAGTGTCGCCTCCCTGCCTCATCACGGCACGGAAGTTGTCGAGCAGTCCCGCGGCGTCAAGAGCCTGCTGCCCGGAGTATTCGTGGATGTCGAGAGTTCCGCCTTGCGCGCGGGCAACAGCGCTGCTGTCGCGCTCATAAATGATGGAGGGGGATGTTGTTATGGTGCAGGATGCTAGCGAGCATCAGGCCGGCGGGTCCTGCTCCGATGATGGCTATTCTGGGTGTAGTTGCAGCCATGTTTTCCATGTCGTGACCGAAACTGGAGTAAGTGAAATGTTCTGCGAAGCTGTTGGGGTCGATAGGTGAGTAAATCTGGCTGGTGCGATGCGGAGTTGTATAATGAAGATAGGAGTCACCGTGGGAACAAAGTGAGAGGGAAACATGACTTTATATGTCTTAGCTACTCTGACTAGACTATGTAAAGGTTGTGTGAAATGCTCCGATGTAGCTGCCTACGTAGCGCCGTCAGGTCATCCTAGCCATGCAACGAGATACATGGCCCTACCTCTCCAGAAACCATTTCCGTGTATAGCTAGGATAGTGAATCTTTGGCGAGGCTTGTTCCCTGCACTGGTTGAGGACCGACATGTCCGGGTGTATAGTACGACTGGACAGGGAATCGCTCCTCGAGACATGATGATGTCGGGCGAAAATGTCGTAAAAACAACATAGATGTTGATAATGAAGCCGAATTCTCGGGGTAGAGATACGATTTAGACTAAATAGGGCGGAGAAAAAGGCACGCCATCGGCCCAAGACGCTAGGAAGTCCGCGTCGGGTCTTAGACTCGGACCCGAGTCCGATATTCCGGGTTGGAAATGACGTAGCCTAACTTGCACGTGCATATCATAAGTAGGTTGGGTATGTAAGTAAGAACTCACGAACATTAGCAAGAGACAATACTCATGACATGAAGATAAAAACCATTACAAGCAATTGTAGGTACAGTACCACATCACATCACATCACATTTTCAATCAGGTCGAGCAACATGCACATGTGTGGAATCAAGGTAGGTAAGAGAAGGATTATCGCATATAGAGATATCGTCATAACCAGGTAGCTACATATTCCATGCGTCTAAATGCTAGAATGTCCCTCAATGCGATGAGGAAAAGTGGAGTTCGTGAGCTCCCGAGGTCTCAGGTCGGCTACCTAAGTACCTTGCCATCACTGGTCACTGGTGCCTTCGTCCATTGTGACATCTACATTTCCAGAGAAAGGTTCTACCTTGACTCCGGCTCTCAATTGTCGCCATTTGGAAAGGCATAGGGCTCAATTGATTGCCGCGCCGCTTACGATTTCGTATGTCGGTGTTGCATACTCTACATATATAAATCTTTATTTTGGCGTCAAGAAGCGTCATCCCACCATGAGAGCTGCACGCTCGTTACCATCAACGCCGCTTCTGCGGTCGCTCACAACAAGCCCAAGCCCACGTCTCTCGACGACGCCAGTCCGCGTACGATGCCTACAACAACCGTCGCCGGTCCAGCGCAGGACCTTCCTACGCCCCCCCACAGACCTCCGGCCGTCTCGGCGAGAGCTTCAACGTCAACCGCATGTTGGCCGAGAGTCGCGACTACTACAGGCGACGACAGACTTTCATGGTATGCGGCTTTATCTCTAGTTCCATCGCCGCCTGCTATACCGGATACCTCCTCTACGACTCCCTTCTCAAGCCCAAGAAGCTAGACTCCGGCCTACCCGACAAGGCCGACCCCTTCACCATCGAGGCGGGGTCGAAGCGCAAGACCGTACTACACGATGCCGAGGGCCGCGAGATCGTGCCCACCGGCAATAGTGTGGTCCCCATGTTCCCTCGCATATTAGACCTCGCGATCGGAGCTGAAGGGGGTCAAGAGAAGGTCAACGGCGTCGAGTACACATTGGTTGGCCTGGGCGTGCGGACCGTGACCTTCATCGGGATCCAAGTCTACATGGTCGGATATTACATTGCGACACAGGACATCGCGGCGATGCAGGCCCGGCTCGTGAAAGAAATCAACCCCATCGCCACGACGCTGGTCGCTAGCGAGAAGGATACCTTGCGCCAGGCACTTCTCGACCCCGAGCAGGGCGAGAAGCTGTGGAACTCGATTCTGACTGAAGTCCGTCCCCGGTCCGTGTTCAGGATCGTGCCAGTCCGAGACACTGACTTCCACCACCTGAGAGACGGTTTCGTCCGCGCCATCACCGCTCGCTCACAGGGCAACAATGCCGAGTTCGGCGACGAGGCGTTCGGCGTGGCGATGAAGGACTTCAAGTTGCTTTTCAACCGCGGGAAGGTGCCCAAGTCCCGGGAGATGCTCCTGTGCCGGGACACTGCCGGCAGGCTGACGGTCACATACGACGATGGCAAGACCGGTATGGGCTCGATTGGCCGGGTGACTGATGAAAGGGTGTCGCGCCTGCTCTGGCTTAACTATCTAGCCGGCAAGCAGGTGGCTTCGGAGCCCGCTCGCACGAATATCATAGATGGTATCATGGAGTTCGTAGAGAGACCGATTGGAACGGTGGCTACTCGGGTTATATGATGCCCCTAGCAACATGGTGAGGGGACACGTCGCAAAAGCGCCCAGCGCATATGTAATCTGTGTACTAAATACTTCACTCATATCCGTCATGTTGTATCTCGCTCGGTACGGTGGGGAAGCGTAGCTTTCTTGCTGAGCAAACGTTCGGATCCGTATATACTCTGCTTCACTTGCATCGTGGCGATTACGCCGGCGAGTCACCAGTGTAAAGACCTTCATCGCGCTACCTTGGCTATATACAGAAGCCTCTTTGGTGTACGTGTGCCTTGTGACAAGGTCTCTAATCTCACTATTTGAAGCTAATTGTTCTCCTTTTATAGGAGCTCTTTACATTTACAGTAGAAATCTTTCTCAAGCTCTTATTGCTGCCTCGTCACACAGAGAATGACGAATGTGTAGCGGGATGGAGTCCCCCGGAATGAAGCGGGGTCAAGAGAGGCGCAACCTGTTGCCCCATCTTATCTGCTGTAACTTTCTTGCCCATGAGGGGCATTTTAATTATCACTTGAATCTCCATACCTACCTAAGGTATGTAGGCAGTCATTTTTTGTATTAGCGAAACAGCGTTTCCCCGTACCACTTACAATCTTAACGTCTGTCGTTAAGGCTTATATCACCACCAGAGACCCGGCATCATGCCAAAAATACAAGTCGACCTCAAAGGGTCGCCATTCCCCACTGGAAACACCCTTGAAGCCATAAGAAGAGGCGCGATGTTTTGCATAGCCTGCTGTAACCTTTCTCCTGCCACGGCTATAACCCTCCTGCCCCGTCACGGATTGGAAATGCAAGCCGGCACCGAAAAAGTTAATATCAAGGCTGCAGAACGGGTTGGTATGTTGGAGCCTGTACCCCTTTGGATAGATCGTGGCTCTGGAATGAGACAGGATTATTATTCATTCGAAGTGCGCACACCTCTAGTCGACATTGTTGAAGCAGCGCGTCGGGGATGCCCATCGTGTATGCTACTTGAGAGAGCTATAGGCAACTTATGCCCACATGAGGTCTCTTTCGATGACCCGTGCCTTGTGGCATGTCTTACTTTCAGTTCTACTAGGGTATTATGGGTTAAAATCTACAGTGAACCGCCTGTGGAAGACAGCGATTCCGAAGGTTCTCTGTTTATGAACCCTCAGATGGGAACTCCTATAGGTGGCGGCGTGGGCGTGAGTCTAGCGCATATCGAGATTTATACACTGCCTGGTAGTCATCCCTTGTTCCGAATAGCCAGTCGGTATTGTCTCTAACATCTTGTAGGACACAGATCTCCCTGGCCCACAATTGGATGTTCTATCCCCTTTTCGCGCGAAGGAAATATACATGCGCCAAAAATAGGCGGTGTTGCGAGGCATATTGTCCTGAACCCCGCTTCGGAGGCCAGTTTTACCCTAATCAAATCATGGCTTGATCTATGTGTCAACGGTCACACGTCCTGCCGTGAAGCGGATTCCAAAGCAGAGCACAAGTTGCCGAAACGAGTAATCGACGTAGGGTCTGCCGACAATACCACGATTCGGCTTTATGAGCATGATGACCGACCAGGCATATTGGGGTCACACTATATAGCCCTCACTCACTGCTGGGGCCAGAAAGCACTTCCGAGATTGACGAAAGACACCGTGGAGAAGAAAAAGGAGAACATACCTTGGGAATCGCTCCCTAGAACATTTCAAGACGTGATCTTCGTGGCGCGTGGCATTGGTGCCCAATATGTATGGATCGATTCTCTCTGCATTATTCAAGATGACGCAGATGACTGGGAAGCGGAAGCGGCGAAAATGAGTTCAATTTACGAGGGCGCGTTAATGGTCATCGCAGCCACCGCATCCGGCGACAGTACCGGTGGGTGTCTATTCGAAAGAGAGCCGTATCTCGAGATTGAGGCCACCATTGAATCTAGTGAGCCGTTTAGTGTATTTGCAAGAAAGGCATGTCCTCACAGAGCCTTCATGTCCAATATCGATCGCGGTGAGCTTCGACCGATGCTCGAATCGGACGAGCTTATGTCCCGCGACTATCCGCTGTTCTTGCGGGCGTGGTGCTTTCAGGAACGGTTGCTTGGTACCAGGATTCTTCACTTCTTGAAACATGAAATGCTATTCGAATGCCTAGAGGCCCTTGAGTGCGAGTGTGGGACGCTGAATGGATATGGAGAGAACGCCACGAGACAGCTGCGGCAGGCTGTCAAACTGGACAAGGTGCCTAATTTTAAAGACTTGTTGTCAAAAGAAGACGAGCAGTGGAGGGCGCGCGGTCCCAAGTATAACAACAAACAGGTGGTTCCAATGTAAGTCTACCACTCTAATTCTATTATATGAATAATCCTAGCTAGTTGAGTAGCCTGTGTGTACTAGACTCTAACCTAGTGGTCAGATTTAACGAAGATTTGTTCAATAATGTTACAGTTCTTACTGCTGGTAGGGCCAGTATTAACTTATTGTTATTAGAATTAAACAATTCTAATTAATTAATAATTGATTGAGTTAATTATATATTAAGTTATATTTTTACGTTTGTATACGCTATATTAAATAGGTATAAGTAGAGAATCTATTTAATAGGGCCTTTATTTCTACTTTTTAAATTTAATATACTTTTWWAAAGCTTATATAAATAAAGTTTTTATATAATAAATTAGATTTAAATAATTTAAATTAATTTAATTAAATTAAACCTTTTTAATTAATTGGATTAAATTAAACTATTTGTTT
>NQIM01000214.1:0-65761 GCA_003426235.1 Xylaria polymorpha
CTACCAATAAGTATCAAGTGACAGCAATACACCCTTACATTCGTGGTCCTCCTATCATTCCGTGTGGTTGGCGAAGAACGCAGCTACCATATACATACTATGCCTCAGCTGTAATATTCTAGCACTTTATCAACTAAGACTTAAGCAAGTTTAAAGATTTGACGCATGACTTGCGAGCAACGAAAAAAAAAAAACCATCCACCGTGGCAAACTCCAGAAGGGAATCTGCGCCTTAAAAGATTCCATGCCCGAACAAATAAACAACATAGTCTAAAGCACATATCAAGTTCACAGCCGTGACGGACTTTTGCCTTTTACTGGACCAAGTCTTACTCTCTTCGTCAACTACCATTTACAACCCAGATGTCAGTCTCCACGTGGGATCGTTTAACGTTGAGAATGACACACAATGCTGGCTTTAATCTGCTGCATTCAGGGATATAAGACTTTATAGTGTGTTCTGATGATTCGTTTCCGCGATTTCTGGGCGTAAGTACACTTAGGGAATGCTTAGATTCTGGGCAAGCTTATCAAGCTTAAAAATGTTCTATGCCGGATATTTGAAAACTTGTGGGTTTATGACAACAGGCAATGATTATTCGTTATCTTAATGGTCTCGGTCCTCAGATATACTCCGTATAGTCTCTTTGAATACTATTTCCTCCCATCGACTTAGGTGCATGGTGATACATATCATACGCAGAAACAGGGACCGTAATTAATTTGCGGTTATTGAGCTTCTCGACGTTAAGGCAATCAATGTGAGGACATAATTATTAGCTACGTGTACGTTAATGCCAGGAGAGGGACATCTATTGCGAGGTGTCCTAAAACTGCCATTTGCAGCTTCCATCTCTCTGTGTCCTACATTGTCGAACCATTGTGCTTTGTTTGTTGCTTCCCGCTGCAAACCATCCCTTAACTGACTACAAGGCACGTCGCCCTGTGTGCTGTACTAGGGTCTTCGCAAATTGAAACCCAAGGTTTAGCGCTGTTGCAATACTTCGGTATGTTGACAACTGTCATCGAGCCGGGGTACCCTGGGAGGTGACACACAGGAAGGATAACAACAACTCGCGGTGTAGGAAACTAACAACCGCGTCTGTTTACACGACGATGAGATAAACGTATCCCTAGCAAGAGCATCTATAAAACTATAATTCATGCTGTAATCTACAACCATCGCCAGTCACGCTTCCTCAACGCTACCTCACCTCACGAATCCGATCCCAGCTCAAATATTCCAATGGCACAACAGTATACCTGTCTCCGTTATGGAGTGTGGAATGGGAAAATAGACAACATTCACATCAAATGGAGTACAACCGCGAAAACGAAACTAGTCGACTATGCCAGGGAACAGGGGGTAGAGCCACCTGTTTTGAAAGGGGTTTCAGAGCACTTGATATACCTGCTGGCCCTCAGGATAGGAGGCAGACGAGCAATTATTAAGTAAGTAAATGTTCTCGAAACACTACCTACCCGTTGCTTGTTAGAGGCCACACTTGTGCGGGCTCTCTTCATGCAAATACCATTTGGTATTTTGTGAAAGCATTGCAAATAGATCGGCCGTGCGAAAATCTTCGACGAGCCTGCGTATCAGCATGCGGTTATGCTAATTCATGATTTTCAATCATTATAGGAATCCTCCACATCAAATCGGCCTATCGAGCACCAATCTCAACACGGGCCCTATGTATGACAAGCTGTGCATGTCAGGTGCCATCTCCTCATTCAGAACGGAGATGCAGCAAGTCCGGATATATCTGGATGTAAACTCAGCACTGGCAAAGTTTGAGGAGTTGGAAGTAGTTGGGGAAGCAGTCTCCGTACCCTTAGGTCCTTCTCGTGCTATCACCTTAGACCTCGACCATTCTTGGGGCGTAGGTATTAAAACATGGACCGGCCCGACCGTTGGAGGAGAGCAGCCATCATTCGAGTCTGAGTCCGGCACGGGTACGCCGGAAGCAAGTCCTGACCCCGGCCGCCCAACTTCAACAGCTGGTCGTCATCGCATGAACCCAGAAGCTGCCGAGTTCTATCCAAGTCCTCCGACAAGTCGAGAAAACAGTACTGAAGCTCAATCTTGGCACCCAGGTTTGAGTGCTTCACACGCTGATACGCCTTTTGTACACCAATACCCGTTAAACATGTATACTGACCGGAATCCTGTATTCTCGGAGATGCTACCTCTTGTAGGAGGGTACTATGACACATATATCGATCACTGGATCGGTATTCCCCTGGACCCAGCCACCGCACAGCATACGTGGAACCCGTACGCACAGAGGCAGAAATACTACAACTACGGCACACAGCGGTGGGAGCCTGAGTGGGTTGATTTCCCATATATATATGGATATGCCTAAGGTCTCAACCGTCAGTAAACTAATGCTTTTGGATTCTGCAACACACAATTACAACTCGATGAGGCGGAGAATAAGATCATGTTTGGGCGCCCCTTTGACTTTTGGCATGATTTGGTTTGGCGGAGGCTTGTTTTTGCTGTTTATTACTATGCTTGGGATATATCATTAAGTACTACGAGTTCTTGCGCTGTCAACGAACTATCTGCATTAATTTCAAACTTCGCGAACATTTCTACTTCACCATCGAGTTCCTTGAACCCCTCTGCTTGTTTCACGCCCTGTCCCAGATCTCTTGGGTCGATCGAGTATAGCAGAGAAATACCAACACTTAGCGACGCCAGGTGCTCGAACTCTGGCCGCAATGGCATTTCTAGCAAACGGTATCATCTCATCCAGGTGCCACAACAGTAATCGCTGAAAAAATATATATGCAGTTAATCGGGTCCTTTGTTTGTAAAATACAGCAAATATACGGATGCTCACTCCCGAGGTTTGTCCCGAGGTCCCGAACGCAAGTATTCCGATACCGGGTTGACGTCCAAGGAAACATTGATAAGAGCTGCAACTTGATACCAAGTAGGTACTATTCTCTAAAAACTCGGTGCTTCAAAGTACTCCCCAGGTACCTCCAGCGGCTGGTCGACTCTCACAGGGATGGCGGCAATAACTGTAGTAATCTGGCTTAGAAGTCGTGATTTAAGCTCTCCTGATGCTGGAAATACGAGTACGAGTAGTTCGGTGTTTGATCTGATACTCATTCCTGTATTATGATACTATTTGGTTTTGCTTTAAGATTTATTTCTCTTTTTACTGTCTACGTCAAGTGAGTACCTCTATATCACGTTCCGAGCAGCTCCGATGTCTTCTAGCTTGTCTTGGGAGGCTAGATCTGCGGTGCGGCTATTCTCGCAAGTCATTAGTGTAGTCCAAGGTGGTAACGTTGTGCCATGCGTAAAACCTGACCTGTCTCTAAGAGAGTACCTGTGCGGGCAGTCAATTGAGTGGGACTGTTTAGGGCTACTCTACTGTACTGCTGCAGGTAAAACCTAGCATTTGGATGAGCATCTATTTACTGTGAATTATGTCGGAAATAATATAATGTACTATATGTAAAGTTTTAAGTTGAATTTATGCTGCGATAGAGACCAAACATACCTACATAAGTCGGCGTTATTGGGTTGAAGAGAACATGGTGATGGCGATGATGGTACCTACCCCGCGGTTGTCTTAGTGGCTCATGCCGGGTGGCTGCGATGTAGGGAGGTACATAATGTATGCATGTTAGGTACAGTACATTATGTAGTTCTAGGCACATACAGCACTGTACCTAGGTACTTACTGTACCGCATGGCATGACAGGAAGCCCTAAAACTTCCCATCAGTCCCGGAATGCGGCCAGCGCATGATACCATAGGTATCACGAGGGCGTCATTTGACCCGGCGTTTCCCCAACTGGGCGTGACGATTCGGTATTGGCAGATTTACATCGTAGGTACAATAGGTATTTAGCTTACTGCGAATCCGCCGTTGTCAATCTCTGCTCATCTCTAGTCTATCTACCTACTGTACACTATCTGCATTCTGTATTCCCTCAGTAAGTAACGCCAGCACATCCGGTGCGGGGCTGATATCAATATCTTACCCTTGGTACCGCTTCCGTCTCCTCAAACATTTATTTGCGCCTCTTTGTTTCCTCCACTTCAGACTTTTTCGATTTTCGCCCGACCGGATCACGTGTGTGTTTCTCTGCAGAGCTACAATAACAGGTCGACTTCATGACAGGATCGTCTTCTCTGACTTCGTACCGCCTTGCCTCATAAGTCTGGGCTGTTGGCCGGTTACCTAATACCTACCTGATATGTTGTCCATGGTGCTAAACGAGGTGGTTCCTCCCCCACCGCCCCCTGAGGCTTCCACTGTAACACCGGCGCCGAGGTTCTCGACCTATTTGCTGCCGAGCTTCTCGCGACCTTTTCGCCGACATCACGTCATCGCATCATCTAATGGTAGGAATGCGATCCCGGCTTACAGTGACATTCCGTCTTTGAGCAACTCTCCGACCGACTCCATACCGTCGAGCTCGGCCGAGTGCCCACCGGCTTCTGCTTCGCCCTCCTGGCTTGCTAATGTAAAAAACGGCTTCCACCGGCGTTCCACCGAAGAGTCCAATGCCCCAAGGCTCGCCAGGATCCAACCTGACACCATTCGGTGCTCCACATGCGGAACTGACTTTGCATTCTACTCACAGATCGTGAGCAAGGGGTTCACTGGGCGCTATGGTCGGGCAGTGAGTGACTCCCAGAGTCGTTTTCTTTGGCCATCTATCTAGCATGAAATTTCCCCCTCAAGCCAAAACTGCGTCCAGAGGTTTCCAAAGTCTTTACATATCTTACTCAAATGGCGAGAACTGATCCCGAGTTTTCTAGTACCTAGTTTCGGCCCCCGATAGCCTCCCACAGAAGTCTGGGGCTAACCTGATTAACATCAAGGTGGGGAAGCCGGAGAATCGCAATCTCGTCACTGGGGAACATGTCGTCGCTGACATCCAATGTGCCACTTGCCGTGCCAGGATTGGCTGGAAGTACATTGATGCAAAAGAGGAGTCGCAGAAATATAAGATCGGCAAGTTCATCTTGGAGAACCGGCGGACTGTCGACTATAGGAACTGGGATGACGCCACGGCTGACGAAACACCCGGGCTTGAATTCGAGCAGGAGGGCGCCGATGGCGACAATGCAGACTTCTTGATATTTGACTCAGATGACTCGGATGATTGCGAGGACCTCTTTTTAGGGGTCTGGGATGCCAAAACCGCAGCAAGGAGGCGCAGGTTGAAGCTCATGCGACGATGGAAGTAGCGTTTGATCGAGTTCATCATCATTTTTAGGCGTCAAAGAGTGTTTTCGAGTGCACGCGAAACACTGAATATGGGTGGTTACGAGGCTTGGCTGGTGGGAATCACATGTCATTAACTATGAGGATACCCTTCTTACGGCTGGGGAGACTGGTCAATGGAGTTACGGGTTACTACGGGTTCATGATTTTCGGACATTGCATCGGGTTTACAATTTCCTTGTATGTGATGCTCTCTAATATCTATGCATATTCTTACCTCTACATATCTAATGAGAGCTCCCTCTCAAACTCTATTCTCTTGGGTGTGAAATGTACTGTATGCGGTCCTGGAAATGAAAACTGGGACTGTCTAGCCCAGGGGAAAGCATCTGACCCCGCGATGGTGTCGGAAGCAATCTAGCTAGACGGGGTCGAGAGTGGTGAAGGACTCGGCTCAGCCTTCGGAGCAGCCTTCGGGAGGGCTGATATCTCCAACGTGACCTTGAAATAGTTAGCAAAGTCGCTCGAATTTTATGTTGAATAGGCACGGACAGGCCCATCGTTCACCAGGGCAACCTCCATCATGGCCTGAAAAACACCATTGCGGACCTTGTCCGCAGCATAACCTTGCTGGACCTTCTCAAAGAAGTATTGGTATAACTTTTTCGCCTCCTCTCCGCCGGCAGCCCCATGAAAGTCAGGCTTGTTCCCCTTTTTCGTCGAAGCGAGAAGAGTAAACTGAGAAACTGAAGTCATGCTATTAGACGGCTCGTAATAGAAAGAAAAAACAAAAAAAGTTAGGTGGATGAGGACCTACCGCAGAGAACTTCTCCGCCGATTTCCTGGACGTTCTTTTTCCACTAACAAGTGAGACACGTTAGGCATGATATGAATGATAGGAGTAAGTACCAAATGGAGACGATCGGCGAAGCACCTCTCGGCAGCATTTGAAATAGAGGATAATGAGATATTGCAACCATACTCTGCCCCCTGTGTCGTCATCCCATATTTTTAGCTTTAATACTTTGGCTGCTAAGGAGTCTGCCTCCTTTTGTGTGTCTCCAGGGGCTACGGCGGCAAAGACCAGAACTCCCTTTCCAATCGATGAAACAACCTCCTTATCTACGGTGACGGAAGCCGACAGCACACGCTGTAGTATAGCTGCAAGAGAAGGACGTATGAATACGGTGATCTGCATCTGCCCCGGGGAGGGGAGAGGGGAGGGGGGAGAGGGGTGCAGTTGGGAACCCGGGAAGACCTACCTTTCATGGTAGACAAGGAGATGAATAATAGAAAATATTAGATTTAGTCTCAAACTTGGAAAGAGGGAGTGAGTGTACAGTAGCAGAAGTGGAAGTTAGGTAGTTGTTTATAAGATACCACGAATCAGATCTAGGTATTTACTTCAGGTCATTGAAGATGAGATACCCTATGAAATTATTAGGCTTGGAGGAACAGCTGATGCCAACTGGCAGCTTTGGCCGCGCAGTGCAGCATGTACCCTATGTACCACGCGCACATGATACCTGGTATCTAGGTAGGTAGGTGCATGCAGCTTCAATGCCTGTTTTTAAAAAAAGAAAGGAGGGATCAATTCATCTTAGGCTTTCTAAATACAAAATTGAAAATATCATTAGAAATAAATAAATACCTATGCTACAAACCTACATGTATGTAGGTATTCTTTCCCTTAACTGCCCAAGCTATTTAGAGCTTTATAGTATTTCCTTGATAGCTTCTACTTCTTTCCATTTACTGTCCGTCCTGCGGTTACTGTACCTACCAGATTTGGACCTATATGGTGCTAATATGGGACTGCTACGCTACACATGCACCACGGGCGATGCTGTACGCCCAGCATACTGGCATGTACCCTTCTGGCTCCAGCTTGGTTAATATTCGCCAAGAATATCTATCCGTTTAGGTAGTTGCTACTTGTAGCTTATTGGATAGTACATCCAACTACCTCTGAGCAATAACTACATGTAAGTGGGTGTTTTGAGTGCACATGTGCCCAAGCCAAAAACCCCATACGGAGTACAGGGCTAGCAATTACAAGGTATTGAGTACCGGCTTGCCTCAAGGTTCTTACCTCCAGGCTCTACGAAGGCTTGCAACCTGCCTTGCCACCAGCATTAGGTAGGTATGTACATGGTACTATTAGCGTATCATCACCTCGACCACAAGCGCGCGATTCAGCCTTCCCGCCAACACACCTAACACTAATAGGTGCTAAATAGCCAAACCATTCGCCTTTTACAACATCATCATCATCATAATCTGCCGTCCCGAAGAACCAATAGTACGTAACACCCTGTAGCTGTCCCGCGCCGCTGCTGTTTGTCGCCTCTGCCAATTCCCATGCTCCCCTTGCCCTTCTCGATTGTTTGCTAATCCCAGCATATCTAGGATTCCTGACAGGCTCTGACACACCTGCACCATCTCTCACATCCGCCGCCCCTCCATCGACTACCGCACCTCCTCTACGAAACGCCCCGTAACTCCTAGACCGCTATCGAGCAGCAGGAGCAGCCGCCGCTGTCGATTCGGATTCAGCTTGCGTCACATGTACATATATTCACCATGGCGGCCCGGAAGTTGCAGCAGGAGATAGAAAAGACCTTCAAGAAGGTTGCTGAAGGCGTGGCCGAGTTCGACAGCATCTACGAGAAGATCGAGCAATCGAATAACCCTGCACAGAAGGAGAAGCTTGAGGACAACCTCAAGCGCGAAATCAAGAAGCTCCAGAGATTGCGCGACCAGATCAAAACATGGGCCGCCAGCAATGACATCAAGGACAAGGCTCCGTTGCTCGAGCAGCGGAAGCTGATTGAGACGGTTAGTACCCGCGGAAGCGGGTGACTTGACGCGCCAGCCTGGACGACATACTGATCCCTCGCTAGCAAATGGAGAGATTCAAGGCAGTGGAGAAGGCTATGAAGACCAAGGCCTATTCAAAAGAAGGCCTTTCGGCTGCCGCTAAGCTCGACCCCAAAGAGCAAGCCAAGGCGGAAGCCGGGGAGTTCCTTAGTAATATGGTTGACGAACTGGAACAACAGATCGAGGCTCTCGAGGCCGAAAGCGAACAGCTACAAGCGACTATGAAGAAGGGCAAGAGCCAAGCAGCCAAGGCGGAGCGCATAGCGACAATAGAACATATAATCGAGAGGCACAAGTGGCATCAGGGGAAACTCGAGCTGATCAGACGGTCGTTGGAGAACGGAGGCACCGAGACAGAACAAGTCACGGACCTGGAAGAAAGTATTCGTTATTACGTCACCGATGGCATGAACGATGATTTCATGGAGGACGAGGGGCTTTACGACGAGCTGGCTCTAGAGGAAGAGGAAGACACGTATGGCATGAATCTAGATAACGACCGTGTATCCTCACAAGATACACAGTCGGTACAAGAGGATATGGGGGATTCAGAACCGCGGCCGGCCAGCCTAGCGGCCAAGACGAGGACCGCTGCGATCGATCCGGCTGCTGCTCGAAGACCTTCTGCGCAATTGAAGTCACCGCTGCCAACATTGGCGACGCTACATAATCCCGCCGCCAACGCTACTAATGGTAGCACGTCTAACTCCAGCATGAAGCCAGCATCACTACCCCAAAGACCCCCAGGCGAAGGACTTAAGTACGCCTCAGCGGCAGCAGCAGCAGCAGCGAGCGACAAGAACAACGTTGGCATAGCGCCGCTACCGCCCCCGCCAGGTTCCCAGCTATTTACGACGTCTGTAGGTATTTCGCCGCTACCTCCGGCCGCTGCATCAAGAACGAGCGCCACGAATTCTCCAAGCACGATAGCTGTGCAACCTGCACCCTCAGAACCGAAGACTGGAACTCTACAACCCGTTGCCGAACCCAGGCCTTCAGAACACGTTACAAGCATATCAAGTCCATTCAGGAAGGCGGACAAGATCTCCAAGCCCTCGGGCAAGTCGCCAGTCGCCATAGAACCAGGGGAACCTGCTAAAGGTACATGAACACGTTTCCAATACGTTTGTCGCGTCTCTTGTTAACAGGTACTATTAGGATCATATTCCAATGGGGTGGCGAACGGCGTCAAAGCCAGGCAAGAGGACAAGGAGGAAGAATCGATATACCATCTTCCCGCTGCGTTGCATGATCTAGTAGAGTCTTTTGAGCAGGTCAAGAAGAAGCGTGGTGCACCGGTTAACTCACCCTCGACTTTGCGCATGATGGCGGCTTCACAACTTAGCATGAACATGGCGGACACGTCTGATGCCGAGCCGCCGAAGTCATACCGACCAGAAACGCGATATCACTCTGCATCTGGGTATCCGCAGGAGCCGTTAGCGATCCTCGATGACCCTCGCCTGTATTCGCGCATCGAACCAGATACTCTCTTCTACGTATTCTATTACAAACAGGGCACGTATCAACAGTATTTGGCAGCCAAGGCCTTGAAAGACCAAAGTTGGCGCTTTCATAAACAATACCAAACTTGGTTCCAGAGGCATGAAGAACCTAAGAATATCACCGAGGAGTTCGAACAGGGGACCTATCGGTTCTTCGATTATGAGTCCACTTGGTATGTTGCAAGAGCTCCGCGGCTAACATGGCACTCCTGTCGACTAACTGATTACGCAGGATGAATCGAAGAAAAGCCGACTTCAAGTTCGCGTATAGGTACCTTGAAGATGACATTTGAAACCCCCGGTTGCTCTGCTCTCCGCCCCACGATGATGATCATGATGATGTGATGGAACCCGAGAATGAACGAGCGAAGGTGTTTGGTGATTTAACGAAGGGTGCGTGCCCTCGTTCAATCACAGAGGAGCGTGAAGAGCGAAGTAGGGGGCTCTAATGGTTGCCATAATATGTGTAAGAAGAATAAACGCCTGCAATTGCCCTGTCTGATACGCACAACCAAACCAAGCCTTGTACTGCACGCACTATCCAAGGCTCTGTTATTCTACTGCTCGTACACTGCCATACTCTCGTGAGACGTAAAACATGCGCTGCATCTTCTAGCGGAGGGCGAAGTTGTGATAGGTACGGTACGATGTAGGTAATAGGCTGGATGCTCACAGCGAATTCGGCTGTGACTGCTGTGGTACGGTACCTACCCCTTCGTCAACGCTTCGCCAATCGGGAGTGTCTCGGCAGACCGCGCAATTGAGGCACCACCTCCAATGATTCTGAGTGGTCACACCGGCTTGGTCTGTCTCTATTTCACAATGCACTATTTTTGCTCGTCATCTGATCTTTTTAGGCACCTACCTATGTATAGAAGCCGGGCATGCACGGTGTAGCTTTGTTTCACCAAGGAAATGGAAATGAAATGAGGTTTTGTGGTAGGTACTTATTCTGTGTAGGTGGGGGTTTTAGTGTAGTTGTCGGTTATAGGCTTATAGCACTCCCTGAATGCTGTGTTTGTCTCTGTTATAGTAGGTAGGTAGGTACTGTACCTAGCGTTCGGCGCTATCTAAGTAGGTACCTAGATTACCTACCTACCTACCTACTTAAGTACCTAGACAACGTAGATTAAATTTCAGGGACCATAGGTAACTTGCATATGATCAATACCTAACGAGCTTATTGGCAGTGCTAGTTAGTACCTCTTCATTGACAACTTGAATTGAACTACCTACCTACATATATGTTACTTATTATTCATCTCATCCTCGCAATGTTCGGTGTGGAGAGTGGTGCAAGCAAGACAAGGAAGACGTGCATGATTCAAGAATACGGGACCTATCATCCTCCTACGGCATCAGTACGCAATGGCCGATTTGCGGTGTTGACCTGGTCTTAGTGGTTGGGCTGGACGCGAGGTACCCAGCGATCGACTTGAGGATTCACCTGAGCGCCGCCACATCTTAGTGAAAGTGGGATGATGATACGTCTCCACGGCATTATTTTACGGTTTTATGAAGTAGGCGAAGCAGCTCGCACTTGTTCCCGGCGCACAATAACTTCGACATCGGAGTTGACTTGACTTGGGTGCTTTTGGTGGCTCGTAGCTTCCCGTCATTATCTTCTTCTGTCTTGGGCGAGAATCTAACATTGGAAGTCAACCTTCACCGTGTTCGTTTGACAGCGTGTTTATTGTTTTCGCATGTGTAGCAAGCTTATACTCGATCCGGAATCTAGATATCACATTTTCAACCCCCATCATTTCCCAATCAATCTGTTCCAGGCACAGATTCCTTGAAGTATTGATCAGCGTGTGTATCTGTATTTGCCAACGATGTCTCATCCTCAAACCCTCTTCCCGCAGACCACCTTCACGGGGCCGTCTTTGCTGCAGGCCCGCCGCGAAACGATCCAGCAGGTAACGGTGAAGGCACAGCTCAAGAAACTAAAAGAGACGGGCCAGTACGAGTGCTTCAGCCTCAAATGGCAGCCCATCTACGACGACAAGTCACGCTGGCCCGCGCCGCCTCCCGTCTATTGGGACAGTGATGTTGCCAAGTGGATTGAGGGCGCCTGTTACATGCTCACCGAGTACTACGACGCAGAAGTCGACGCTGCTGTCCGCGAGCTGGTCCAGATGATTCGCGATGCCCAGCAGGACGATGGCTATAGTGAGCAATTCTCGGAACCAATTTCTTCTTGTTTTGGCAGCTTTTAGAGCACGCGATTTCCTATTTAGGACAAGAGAGTGTCTATAGGCTTCAAAACCCCTCACAAAATACGCTCTAAATGGCCATCACTGACTCCGAGGGTTGCAGTCGATGTGTATTTCACCGTCATCGAGCCTGGGAAGCGATGGTCGAACTTGAGGGATCAGCATGAGCTGTGAGTTCTTCTCTCCGTAGCTGGGTGCTTTCATTCGACATGCGTAATCAATATGTGTCGATTGAAGCTTCATATGAATTGACCCTATTAATTAGATACAACGCTGGGCATCTGATAGAGGCAGCTCTGGCTCACAGTAACTACTACAAGAATGACTTGCTCACCGAGGTCATACACAAATACGTCAAGGTAAACGCATTATTAATTGGTATTTATATGCATGCTCTGCTAATTTATCTTCCAGCTCATTCGCTCGGTTTTTGGTCCAGGAGAAGACCAGAGACATGGCTACCCCGGCCACCCCGAGATTGAACTTGCGTTGATTCGCTTCTACTCTGCGACGGGGAATCAGGATGCGTATGATTTAGCACAGTACTTCATTGAGGAGCGTGGTAACCCTACAGGCCAAGACGGCAGTATGTCTTCACATTGTCTCGTCCGGCTTTAGAGAGGTGTGGCGATACCCTTTTTCTTTGGGCCAGGCTGACAAGATTCGCAGTGATGTATTATGAATGGGAGCGAGAGAAAAGGGGCGATAGTCCCTGGAAACGCCCAGACAGCTTTCCTACACGCTTTAGTCATTGGTATAGCCAAGCTCACCTGCCAATTCTTCAGCAAAAGACAATCGAGGGTCACGCTGTGAGGGCCTTGTACCTCTTCACCGGGGTTGCAAACCTGCTAAGTCTCGATAAGTTGGGTATCAAGCCATTCGTTGCCAAGGAGCAATATCTTGAGACCCTACGCACCCTATGGGACAATATGGTCGATAAAAAGATGTATTTGACTGGGGGTATTGGTTCAATGATGCAGTGGGAAGGCTTCGGTAATGACTATTTCCTCCCTCAGGGCTCCGATGAGGGTGGTTGCTACAACGAAACATGCGCTTCGATTGGGGTTATAATGCTCGCGGAGCGGTTGCTGCATCTTGAGCTGGATTCCAGGTACGCCGACGTGATGGAATTGTGCCTCTATAACGCTGTTATGACTTCCAGTGAGTGGAAACTGAACCCGTTGCCACATATTGGTGTCTGTCCTGCTAGATATTTTGACGGCTAACGTATTCTACTCAAGTGAGTCTTGGTGTAAGTATCTCGAAGACGCCCAGAAATCCGGTTCGAACTGATTGTAAGGTCCTAACACCAGCTTAAACGTAGGGGAATGCTTTCACCTACGTCAATCAGCTCGCCAGTTCCGACAAGGATAAAAATACTCGCGCCGCAGTCAGTGCATCCCCCACAACTCTTGAATCTATTTGTGGCGTATCCTTCAGGGCGTATCGTAGTAAGCCGCTCACAACTACTTGCTAACCTGAACCCTCAATAGTGGTTCGACACGTCCTGTTGTCCGCCGAATGTATCGCGCCTGTTCGGAAGCCTCGGTGGCTACCTGTGGGACTATGGCGGCCATGAGCAAGATCTTTTCATCAACGTGCATTTATACACTACTGCGAGGGTCTCGTTCCAGGTGGGCGAATGCCCAGTAGTATTTGAGCAGAAGTCGAACTGGCCATGGGAAGGCAATGTGATCTTCAAACTTGAAGCCCCCACATCTGCAAGTACAACAATCCGGCTTCGGATTCCCGCTTGGGCCAAGAAAGGATTCACGGTACGTCCAGCTCGCTCGGTAACAGAATAGTGATATGCGGCTTATCTTTCGTATAACTGATGCCGGACAACTTTCTTATAGCTTACTCCCACATTGAAATCAGCCACAATCGAGAATGGCTACCTAATTGTCCCGCCATCATATACCTCAGAAAATAAGGCCTTTAGTATACAGATTCATGGCTTTGAGCCCCGATATATATCCCCTCATCCGTATACGAATCAACACACGTTGACGCTAGCACGTGGTCCTCTGATTTACTGCGTCGAGGACTTCGACAACCCATGGGAGCAGGATCACTTCCGTAATGTTGGCATAACCAATGGTACCCGAGTAAGCGAAGAGGACCTTGTAATGGACGAGATGGGTGAGCGATATATCGGTCTCCGCGCTGTCGGATTTGTCCGAAATGTAAACCAATGGTCGCAGAGGGAGTTGGGCCTAGAGCCTGGTTCGAGTGTTGAGGCCGAGGCGGCGGCGTCTAAGGAGTTGTTGTTCATTCCGTATTACTTACGCGCCAACAGAGGCGGCAAGGGCCACATGAGGGTCGGGCTATTAAACGGTTGACTAATGCGATGATACGCTCCGCTGCAGCTCTCCCGTTGCAGCATGTCCAAACCCTTGTTAGCAACTCTTGCTTGACAGCTTACCCCTAGCGAATCGGCTCGGGAGGCTATTTAGTTGTCTCCATTTGCCTTCCATCGACCCGTTATGCTTCGCTTCATCGCCTGCCGTTCTCGTAGCTTTTGCGGGGAAGCTCGCCTGGGCTCGCTCACTTATCATAATGCCATGCCACCGACGGCCCTTGGCTGTCGCCGGCCGGTCTGACAGGTCAATTGTTGATTCGTTTCCTCTCGAACAACATGTACACACCTAATCAGCACCATGACTCTCGAAATTGACATGACTGGTTATAATTGAACTGATAAACCTATTGGATCCTGATCTCGGCTTTAGTCTCAATGTTTGATGCGATGTAGTCTCTCGTCGTAATAAAACGAAGCCTTTGGCTTCAGGAAGAAGCACGAGAAGGTCTATACTCATCCTTTACGTCATAGGGAAGCGACATTAGATACCTAGAAGCGATACCAGAGGGCATAATGTCCCGGTAGCGCCGTCGAATCGTCTTACAAACGCAGACCAACCTTGTCACATGCGCGCCAGTGACAATGCATGATGACCCTCCTCAAGTCTAAGGGCCACGGTTTATGGAACCACAGGTTACTTGCAGACTATATGAGCGGACTCCGGTAAAGAAGTCGAGATGGCCATCAGAGTAGCACTACGGAATATGTAAGCACGATGATGCATTATGTGACTATTTAAGTAGTTATTGTCGAGCTGTCACGAAGATAATTTTCGCAAGTGGCTTTAAAAGAGGTAATTTCTCGGCTTCGCATCTTGGCTCTGCTCCATACCATCCGTCCGAAATATGCCAGGCCACATTACAAGTCTTGGCCATGAGGAGATGGCTTGGGATTCGAATGTCCTGCAAGTTCAACCTGCAACTCAGAAGAAATACAAGTGTCCTCAATGCCCTAGCAGTTTCAAGCGACCCGAGAACCTGAAGAGACATCAGCGCGGACACGACGAGAACAGGCGGTTTACGTGCCATATATGTGACAAGAGCTTCGCCCGGAGGTGAGCATGTTCCAGCAGAATTCTCGGCACACTCGGTACCGTGCTAACCACCGGAATACAAGTGATATTCTAGGTCGACATGTAGCGATTCACATCCCACGCGAACAGCGAGACGACAACCTACATAGGAGACGAGCATGTCGTGAATGCGCGAGGGTCCGGGAACGATGCTCGAGAGGCGAGCCGTGTCGACGATGCGCGATAAAAGCGTTATGCTGTCTCTATCCGGAAGAATCTCGATTCAAGATAACGATGCCGCACACCCGGAGCTCCTCTGAACCGGACGATTACGATGCCACTGGAGTTGGCAGCTCTTGTCCCGATTCGACACTAGGATCCCTAAGAGACGTTCTTTGGCAAGACCACGGATCCTCGCAGTGGCAAGTTGAGGGGTTTCCGGCTTCGTTGCGGGAGCAATCTATATTATCACCATCGGGTCCTCTCCACATTGAGTCTTCCTCGTATCTTGCCAGCCATCACGAAGCCCACTTTGCGCCATTTTTAAAATATGGCGCATTATCGCCTCACGACAAAGGCTTCTATGCAGGATCTGCAAGTGATTCTAGTACAGAGGATATGAAGTTCATAATAGGCGACGCCGAGTTAGATGGAGTATCGGGGTTGTATAACCAGGCATCCGACATAGCTCCGAAGTTGATTTCAAGTTTGAATCGGGTAGGCATCTATCAGCCCAGCCCATCTGTTGATTTACAAGGACATTATCCCACCGCATCGTTTCTTGACAACGGACGTTTCACCCCCTTCGACGCCTACAGCTCGAGCCCAGGCACACATACGACTATCCTTGGTCAGCCCGAGATTTTGGATTTCTTGGACACCCCAGCGGGCCAAGAAAACGTAGTCGGTACCCCTGTCTCCAGCTTAAACTTTCACGATCTGGAAACCCATTTCCACTATCTTCAGACGCCGTACCCTCCTATGGTAGATCTAAAAGCTTACGACTCGGGCGCCACAACTTTCGCGGATTCTTCTCAGGACAAGAGCCCGGCCTTCCAATTCCATTCACCAACGACTGTGCCGAGAACGAGCCAGCATGATTTCTCTCCGAAGCTATACTATGATCATCTCAAGCACCGTATGAATGGGGAGGATAGTATCACGGAAGCACCGGGCAGATTCGGCGCATGTCTCGGGGATTTATATGTCCAATAACAATACGAGAATTGAGAGGGACGCAATGAATTTCAACATCTCTATACTGCAGTGCTAACATACTACGGTGTCGCTTTCACCTTCTAACAGATAGACGTATTAGAATAATAAAGCTACAGGCAATTGAGTCAGTCAAACAACCACGACAAGACTTACGTTCTTCCCGTGACTTGTCGGAAACCCTCAACGAGGTAAGATCGTTCGTTCCCTACCTGAACTTGAATATACTACATACCATACGCTCCTCTACCTATACCCATATAGAGAGCGTCGAAGCTAGGGTTAGGCACAAAGCGACTGAAGTCTTCGTCCAAGGCACGGCACATAAGGATCTAGTCGCAAGACGGTTAGATTCATTACAATATACAGGGTTGCTAGTCATCTTCGACGACGATCAGGTTTAGATTAGCCGGTTAATTCCCAATTAAGAAACCGAAGCTTATCTCTCCTATAAATACCCATCGAGTGCTAACGTTCATATTACAACTATTACCCGTGCAAACCAGCCGCAGACACAATTGCAAGCGCCAAAGGCGTTATTAAACCGGCACATTAGCAGCCTCTAGTAGTTATAGATGCCAGTCGTCTATAAACCCACTTGCGGCTTACTACGGCCAGAAACAGGGAGATATATAAGTAGATATCTAACTACGTCGGCACGAAGGCAACGTCGTGTTGGCAGCTCTAGTAGAACCCCGGAAAAAACAACCGCTATTGTTGTCGTGTAATGTATACCGTCGTCCTGGTTTTACTGCCGACACCACTACTGCCTTCGTATGGGTTCATTCCCCTCATTACTCCCCCCCCCCCCCCTGCTACCAAGCCGCCATTAGACTTTCGGAGAAATCACAAGTTGTCATTATGCAGCTAGGGACGTCGGGCGGCTTTACGGCTATCACCGGTGACAGGGATCCGGCGTTCCATCGAATGAATACGGATCAGGGAGCGTGCCCGTGCCTCCCGGGGAAGCAAGGCATCTGAGCCTACTTCGACCCCAGTGCCGATCCCGGGGACACCCCGGCACGATCCTTGTTGTCTCGGGCGTGACATGCTGTCTACGCGGAGGCCTCTCACTTCGCTGGCCCGGCTCTCTCTGTGGAGAGTCGCTCTACACACTGCAGTGTGGGTCATCTAGATGGATAGTTCCGTGGTGGTTCTCGGGCCTGTCCGGGGATGATGGTATACTGGGTGGCGGCGAACAGGGAATGTATTATTCTCGTCCTGATGCAGAAGAATTGTTGTCAAAGGTTGAGGGAAGGTTACAACTGAAATTTATAGATGCCCTATCGACGATACCTACAGCAATGTTTGTTTGCATATCCCTTATCGCTTACCCGGCCTAGGCAACGGGTCATGATTACCCTGAGATGCCACGTAAGTAGGCACGTGCAGGTTTCTAACACTTGTCTATGTAAACTGCATGTGACATTGACAACATACATTGCTTGGTATTAAGCTCATGCTTCGACGAACTATAACGCTCGTCATCGTACAGTAGGTACACTAAATACGCGCAGCATAAACTGCAGTGAGTCATGGAATATGTGTCAATTTACCTTTTTGGGGTTTACTCCCGAGCCGTAATGAATCACGTGTCGTTAGTTATTTGTTGTCGATGTTGCGTTCTAATTTCTCTATCAACTTGGCAAGTGTCACAATATTATAATCACCGACGTCATGCAATGGGTAATTGACCCTTGACCAATATGAAATTGCTACTTGTTATATTACTCTAGAAAAGTGATGTCTAATTCAAGGTAGAAGGAGAATGCGAGATATATTTCATAGCACGTTCGTGGAGAGACTTAGTCACGACGTAATCACCTATTGTCTAGTGTAGGTATATTGGCGTGAACGCCGGACGAACTCGCTCCTGTTAAAAATAGACAGTGGGCTCATATGCTCTTGGCCTCCCGATGCAGGGTTTTCTCGTATGTAATAATATGGTGTCTTAAATATCCAATGAGTTATAATAACGGATGATGTGCAAGGATTGTACAGTAGCACGACGATAAATCAGTTGATGGAGCAAGGGAGGGAGGGGCTAAACATGGAGAAATCCCCGAGAGCAATGAATTCACAAACTATACCACCCTAAATGATAATAATCTGCAAGGCATTCCCTGGACGTGTTAGTTCGCCCTTGAATCCAAGAACCAAGAAGTAGCCGGGTATTAAGTAATATTATACATCTTAAGCATTTGGTGTGGAATGAGTGAACAAAAAATCGGATATTAAGCCATAACATATTACATGATAATCAAACTACTAGGTAGGTTTAAATCGATTTAAAGGAAGAAAAGAAGGCAGAAATTCTTGCCAACAATAATAAGCCATTATAAAAGGTCAACGGCCAAGAACTGGCTTTGAAATTCCTGAAAATCCATTGGATACAACTATAATATTATCATTTAATGGAGTAAGCACTGCTTAAGTGGTTTCCTGGTGTAATGGTTATCACTGTGGATTTTGATGCACCAACTTTCCACCGATCTGGGTTCGATTCCCGGGGAGACCTAGTCTAGCCCAACCTTAGCCAATCCGTAACGGTGTTAGCATACCACGCTTTCGCAGTGGAGCGTGGAGCGTGGAGCTCAGGGTTCGACTCCCTGTATCGGATTATTAATTAATTAATTAAGCTTAGACAATTGACTTCGAAGGTCAATTTTTGTTGGTAACCTTATATTAAATAACTTCGATGCTTTTTTACCTTTAGCCTTGTTAAATAAAGGTTTAGTTTAGTTTAGTTCCTTGAATTATATCTATACTGTTAGTGTGGTCCTTGCTTGTAGACAATTAATCTTTAAATATTTTACACCACTACCCTTTACCCTTAAACCGTTTGTGAGGTATCATTCCAACGGTTCCTAAGGCTCAGTAGCTAGTTTCCATATAACTATACTTATTTATACTTAAGAAAAAGTGCTCATGTTGATCATCATATACCAATAACAACGCCTGCAATGTCACACACGTTCCTTGACATTCTAAGTATTACCCATGTATTAATTACGCAGTAGCTCCGTATCAACTACTTCTAGATGACCTTTACTACTTAAAACCTTCTTTAAATGTGCCCACTCCCTTCCCGCATCCCTTGTCCAGCTCGTCTCCATGACCCGGGGTTCCTACCCAACCATGGCAGCCCCCTCCTCTCCGTCCTCGGGGATGTCGCCTGCTTTCCCAACGCCTTAAAGAATTACAGAAATGGTGTATTGGTATATATATTTCTCTAACCCAGGGAAGCGGAGTATATATCACTCCCTTCCCAAAAGGCGTATTCATATAAATGAGGGAAACAGTGAGAAATGATATAGCTATACACAACCGGCTTTGATCCCAAATACTGGGGATGATACAATTCCAGTTAATACAGTATTAGGTACAAGTCGAGTTTAATACGGTAGATAGAGAAAATTATTATACTTCATTATTGTAATTGCTATCATTATTTAGAGAGCCCTCGATTCATATACTAGGTTCAATGATTCCGTGACCAAATTTATCCTCGTCAGGTAAGAGATATAATGCGCCAGCAGTTCTATCTACTAAGCTAATAATCGAATCACTTTTATTTTTGCAGAATTTACCGCTAACCGCGATCCCTCTCCCTTAGGAAGATGGGCGCCAAAGTGTTAAGCTCTAAAGCCATCGAAGGATAGCCAGTGCACCTTCCAGAGTAGTTGTGTTGTACATTCTCATCAATCGAGGACAAATATTCTCCCAGGAGACTCAAAAACTAAGACTATTGAGATTTTCCCCAGAGACTTCTACCCAGCAGCCAAATAGTCGTGAACTGAGGCCCCCTCGTTCCAGAGCCATACCTCCTGACACAAAGACTTTGGGGAACTCTATAATACTGTGACGAGAAACAGAATCCATCACTCTAGCCCTAGGTAAAGTGCTGTTGGGCCCATGCATGGCCAGTGTGTCTTCGTCGATTTGGTATAATGTCAGCGGACCGGGTGAGGAAACGAGCCAGAGAAGATTTCTGTCTTATATAGTAGTACAGAGAAGGCCTAAGTTGTTAGGATATATCGAAAACGGTATTTGTTCGTCCTCGGTGTACTACGATCTTTACACAATAGAAATATATGGTAGAGTAATGGGAGTGATGAAGGGGTGTCAGGGCATAGATTACAGCAATGCTCCAAAAATTGTCTCTTACCTTTATCACCCTGTTAATATGAAATACCGAGTTATGCAGGTTATTAATTACTATACATAACATGTAGAGTTTTTTCTAAAGTTTCTCCGCCTAGAAAAGGTGTAGAAAGCCTGCTGCTAGCGTGGTTGTATCCTTCAGAGTAGCTTTCGAGAAAAAACCCAGCCCTTGACTCAAAGCTCGTGCTCGAAATACCTACCTAGGCAACAGCTTATATTATTGCATATTTCACGTCATAAGACACATACACAACAAAGGGACTTCAGTATATAGCCGCATGAAGGTGTTTTAGAGACCGTCGTACAACACCAAGAGCCTATTGCCTACCTCATGTACAGGGTTCGGGATAGACTATTTCCAGAAGTGAATTGATCGTTGTGTCTTGGCTAATTACCACTTGGTGTGGTTTAGACTTCGGTGGTCTGGCAGCTACTTTTGTCCCGGTCTTACAACATGAAACTCGACCACACACCTCGAGGATGTACAGTATGCTTATTTCTAATAGTTTAGTTTGAAAGTGTGCCTATGTGGATAAGGTATCAGTCTAACATAGGTTTTAGCTTGTCCCAGTTATGCGGTAGCTGATAATTAGCACCGTCAGCTGTAAAGCCATCTGCATTCATGTGACTGGTAGATGGCTTATAAAGGTTAGCAACAGTTGGGGTTATGATTTCCGATCAATGGCGGTGCAATGCTTCGCCCACCCGTCAACCACCTCCCCTATCAGACCAATGCGGTCTTTTGGAGATGCGGGCCTGGGGCTATGCGGCCGGGGTAATCATCTAGGTATCCCATTCGTGTCTACGTGTAAGAACCTTTCTGGAACCTTGGGCTGACAGCAAATGAAGGCTCTCCTACAAGTGCAGTAGGTTGCATCGCCGACCCTTGTCAGACAGATGGCGAGCTTTTTCTGGTCTGCAGAGGGGGGTCTTGATGACATAGGTACATTGCACCTGGGAAATTGCAATCCCATGCTACTAGGAATGGCAATTGATAACGCGGTATCGATACATTCGCATGCTAGCTTTGATGCTGCAAAGCTACCTCGCCATTGGTAAAACGTGGCACCATTGCGACGACCTAACGTACTTACACGAAGCAATGCAGAGATACCCAATTGCAAACCCACGGGAACGACGGAGCCCAATGTGAAGAATATAATAAGGGCTCTGGCAGCTAATATGAGGCTCTTGTAAGCTACAGAGTGGTAGAAACGTAACGATAAACCAAACAGATCGTCTCACCGAACCCCTTGTCCTGTCGAAACGCAATGCACAGCGGTGAAGGATCGATCCTCTGATGCACGCCCTGCCCAATCCACGTCTGACACTATGCAGAAGCTTTCTCTGCTTATATAATTGTTTACTGGTGTGGAAGGACCCTCCATCAGAAGCCTCATGACGATGATGGATGCAAGCGGGGTGGTAACAGGGCGCCGATGCAACATACAACACCACACTGGCCATGATTCGGATAAGCTGGGTTAAGGCGAGTTGGACATGAGCGTTGCGCCTCGATTATGCGAGGTTTTTTCTTGCTCATAATCATGGCCGGTGCCTAGCCGGATGATTAAAGGGGGAGCTCGGTGAAAGTGGGAATTCTTCATTCGCTAGCGGGCTTGTCGGAGTTCGAAA
The DNA here is from genome assembly GCA_003426235.1 of Xylaria polymorpha. NCBI lineage: Eukaryota > Fungi > Ascomycota > Sordariomycetes > Xylariales > Xylariaceae > Xylaria > Xylaria polymorpha. The sequence goes on from NQIM01000214.1 coordinate 22,194, forward strand.
GCTGACGAAAAGGTTTAGGAGGATTCAGCATCGGTAAAAACAGCAACGATAGCGAGGAGGCCACCAGCTGTACAGCTGTGGTTGTAGGGGACTTCCCCAGGAAATGGTCCAGTGCAGAGAGAATACCTACCTAGCGTACAGCTGTGCAGGGGTCCGGGCGTTGCTACTAAGCAGCCTCATTCTTGGAATTTACTGGCTGTGGTGTCTATTCCCTCGTGGTGCGCGAACAACGGCAGATCATTCATCACTGCCTCGAAGCTCAGCACCAGAGCCGCGATTGTGTGACTCAGTCCATCCAGTAGTCCTGAGAAAACCTGCGAGATAAGATGATGCCAGCGTCTGGTGTGACAATGGCTTGGAGAAGGATCTTCTCTGCCGGCTCCCGTCACTGCTCCTGGGCAGCCAGGTGCCTGGATCGAGAAGCAAAAAGAAACGCCAATAAATAGCTTGGCTTAGCTGACCAGCCGCTGCCTGAAGAAGCATGAAGGCATGAAGATGAAGGCATGAAGGCAACCATACTCGCAGGAAAACTCCGATCGCTGGAACACTAGACGTCAACCAGGCATCTCATGGTCAACCTTCCCGGTCGTTGCTAAGCACACAAGCTTGGGGTACAGCTACTGCGTGGTCTGTGGCGGCTGTGCGTATCAATTGGTACCCTCGGTACAAGTTCCACAAGTTACGTTCTGACATGAGGAAGTACTGTAAGTGACTATTCAAATAGCACACGCTACTAAGTTCCCCAATTGTGGCGTAGCATTCGCTGAAAAATGCTCGGCAACCTTGTTCAGGGACATCCTGAAATGCAGCTGTACCGCTTGCTATTCATTGAATCTGGCTTTGGAGCTCTGAAGTCGTTGCTTGGTTTTAGGTTGTCTCCAAAAACCGACATGTCTTATTATCTCCAACATCTTGTCATGCTCGGTATTATTCGTAACCCGAGCTTTCATGTAAGTTTACCTAGCCCAATTACACCAACTCTCCTCACACCAAGATGAAAGTGCATTTTTGCTCCTTTTTACCGATTCTCTTCTGGACCTATCGACACTGATGCTAGCCCTGTTTGAAGCCCTAGAAGGGCACAATTGGGTCTTCTGAGGTGTTGATGGGCTTGATGTTTACGCCATCATAATAGGTAGCTATTAGGGATGGCACACAGGAGTCGGGATTTTCCTTCACTAAGTTACATCTTTGTCTCCAACGGCACCCCAATAGCAAACACTTACCTAGTTGCTCACCGAAGGCTAGTGGCGGCAGGCATTTCAGACAAGTCTGCAGCTGCAGCTGGAGCCCGAGCATAGAGTCGGTCTTTGACTTCTGCGATTGGTATCGCGATATGTATGCTTCAACAAGCTTTCTCCGCACGCATTAGCGTTGCTTCTGACCACGGTCACCTGGGCGTGGTGGCTTTGCTTGCTGTTTGTCCAGTAAGAACACAGCACATCTTATCAACGAGGCGATGATCTTAGTCCTCGTAGAACCGTGCCGAGGACCCTTTACAGATGGGTAAGTAGCATGTATCACCGGCCCATCCCTCTCCTGACCATGGAGTCGGATCTCGGAAAGTCTTCCGTCTAGTGTACTGTATTCTATCCCACCAGACTTGGGAATGCCTTATTAGTCCCTGCCCGTCCGCCTCACCACACGAGCTTGCATTTTGAGCCTCACCATGGCTTATGGACACGCAATGGATCCGAGCCTCTCGGTGGAAGGTTTGCTCCTCGCCCCTCTATTCTGTCATGTTTTAAGACGATATATATCCCGGGTCTATATATCCCGGGTCTTCAGCAAACATCAAAAACCTTATCTCGCATCTTCACATCCTACCCGCTTTGCCACCTCCGACACACACCACTGCCGTTGACGATCCACCCGGTCTCCGGTGTATCAACTTTGATATTTTAATCAGTTCATCTGAGCCCATCAAGGAAGACTCCCATCAATTCTTTCTCTTAAGGAGTTAGCGACAAGATAGTAAAAGCGGACCGATATAACTCCCGTAGTGCATGCCAACTGCTCTTACACGAAGACTCCGGAAGCCACGCCGGTAGTCTTCTTATTGGATTGTTTCGCTATACTTGTTAAAGTTCGTCCGCAACCATGAATAATTATTATGGGGGCAGTTATTTTTACGGCGGCGACGAGTTCTATGTCCCTGGACACCAGAGTTCGTCGGAATGGTCGGCCAGCTCGAGTGCTGGCACGCCTATGACACGAGAACCGTCTGGAGAGAGCGCAATTTCTACGTACAGCAGTGAACTAGTACGGTCCCCGAACTCAGAATACGGTCCGTACGAATCCTCTTGGCCGCCTGTGGCCGTCGGCAACCAAGAGCCTCCCTGGTCGCCTACTATGTCCGATTCTGGTCACGAAAATACGTCTTCGCCAATAAGCTATAATCCTCCATGTATGCGTGACTATACGATTGGGGATGGAAACGACTACAGCACTAGGGAACAGGACAGGTGGTGGCGGGACTATGGCTTTATCACCGACTTGGAGCCTGGCCAGGAACCCTTCTGGCAACTAAGGCCAGGCCTTGAGCCTACAGATGAGCGGCCGGCGACGAGAGCCCATGAAGATATGTCTGCTAAAGAGTGAGTATGCCTCCTTTATCTAGATTATATATCCATCTCGATACTAAATTAACTCTCGCAAAGTTCCCCATTCATCTGCATGGATCCGGGCTGCACGAAGAGCTTTCGCCGGAAAGCCGATCTAGAACGGCACCTAGCCCAAATACACACACCTAAAGAGAAGAAGTCAAAATACCCTTGCGACTGGAAAAGATGTCAGCGGGCTAGGGAGCCCTTTGGGCGGCGTGATCATCAACGTGACCACTATAGATCATACCACCACGAGGACCTCATGCCCCGGGGCTCTTCTGGGAAGGAGGATTGGCGTTGGTGGGATAGCCGCGTCATGAATCCCGACTGGTGGCGCTGTGCGCGCTGCCTCTCACGCGTGAAGGTTGGAGACCACGGATACACTTGCCCAAGATGCAGAATAACCTGTGAGCAAGAGCGACAATACTACAGAAAAGCGAGGTAACCTGGCTTGGCTTTCGACGCTTAGCTCGGCTCGGCTCAGCTCTGCTCCTGGCTCTTAGCTGGGTTTATTTTTGCTTATCTTGGACGGGTCTGGGTAGAATATGCCCGATTCAGAAAAAGTTGAATTGGGGGTATATTACGACTCCCCGGATTCTTCGGGCCTGCTCGCACATACTTACCCATCTGTTCACCATTACAGTACGCACGCTCCTGTTTACCTGAACTTGAGAAAGAAAGAAAAAAGAAAGCAGAAAAACAAAAAACAATACTGTACGGCAGAATCTTTGCAGCTTGTCAGCAATTACTCCATCTTACATCCAAGATCAGACTTTACTACAGAAAACTATTCCTTTCTGGGCTCTTTTGGCGTTCAGGCAGAAGCTGCGTGTGGACGAACGACGACGTTACGTACATCATGCCGGCAGGCAGGCATCCTATGTGTGGGGGAGGAGAACACACTCACTGAGCCTTGCGCCGCAATACCGCAGTACTGTACACCATCAGACAGACACCACCAAGAAAAAAACCGCGGGGGGTTCGACGGGGTGGCTGAGCTACTGTTTTGTTTCAACTGGTGCTTTTTCGTCGGTCACTCCTTATTTTGATTCTCTCCATCTTCTCCTCGTCTTCTGCCGATGCGAATATAGTATGGTAGAAGCCTTGTGATTACTTCTTCATCTTTTCCATGTACCAATTCACACGAATCCTACACGTATCACTTATCTAACGAAATTCAGGGGTCGAGGCTGTGTTTCCTCCCCCTCTCCCTCCGTCTTCTTCTTCTTCTGCCCTTCCCCTCCTAAGTCATCATTATTGTCTCACCCCAGCGCGGGGGAGGGGGGCCTACTGTACTCACTTGCATTTCGTTCTGCCTTTTCCTATCATCCCCCCCCCCCTCCCCCCGTTGATTTCGCGGTTGCTTCGGGTGAAAACGGCGTTCGGAGATTTTATGCTGTACATGCGGCATCATTCCTTCGCTGATGTTTTATGTTTGTGTTACGAGGCGAAGGAGCGGCTGCAGACGCAATGCGACGCGGGTTGCGTGTTTGATGTGTAAGATGAAAGAAAAGTGGAAAAACACCCGGCGCTTACACAGACACAATAGACGGACCGCGGGGATAGATTTTGTTTGCCTGTTCATGACTCTTTTAAAATTTGCTGTTCCCTCTATCTCTTCTACACATTCACTCTTTTATTCCTTTCCCTTCTTCATCCGGGCGGGAGTCTCAGTTACTGGCGTTGTTGAGGTGGGGGCTGGACGGTTGGCTCATCATCGATCGTGTAGCACTCGTTCGTTCTAGGGCAGGCTACGAGGCCCGATCAATCGGCGTTCGTTGAGCTGCTTTGTTTTGTTTTGTTTGTTTTGGGAGTTTTATACGTTTATATGGCTGCCTACTAAAGCACTTTGTAGTATGGCAAGGCCAAAGCATTCAGGTGGTGTCATTGTGTCGTTGCATTAAACAGGCATACTCGCACTTTGAGCAGGGGTGGGTGGCATCGATGCTTGACTCTATATCGGCAATACCCAGCGACTAGATTATGATTTTAGATGAAGGGTACGAGAAGCGATGGAGCGCTGCGGTCGGTCAGACTTCGCGGTACACGACGTGTCTGCGCCCGGCGCCCTGATTGATAATAACCGAAATCATGAGGCGACCAAAAGTCTGCAGTAGGATGATAGCTGCAATCATCAAGCTGTTCGTCATTAATATCCTAGAGCGTAACGTTTAGGTGCGTTTAACGCATACAATCTGTATTATCCATCCAACTTACCTTGACTGTACTGGGATCATGCATTGAGTGTGTGTGATTTTCTTCGCATTGCGGACTTGCGAACCCCATTTCATGTATAGGTATCAGGGTATCGACGTAAGAGGCGACTGTACTCTTGACAATGGGTGATTTCTAATCTAATTGCGTCGAATATCCAGCCTACGCATGCTTAAGGATCGGATATCATGGTATTAAGTGCCCTACGCAGAGACTAATAAGTAACATGCGATCGTCAAACTGGAGTCATCTTTTGAGCTAGGCGTCTCCTCATTATCTCGAATGCATTCTGCCGGCCTATTGTTTGATATCTCAAGCCACTTTAAACGTCTAGGTTAATCTACTGAGAGACCTAGGATAAGACACCAGAGCTTCTTTTCCTAAATACCGATGGTTTAGAGTATCGGTGGGTAATACCAAGGCTGTATATTCCCCTACTCTATGCTATTTACTAGAAGTTAGTTCTGTTAAGCGAATTCGTCATGGCGATAGTGTTGGGGCGATACCTTTAATAGCTCACACATTGCAGGTGGCTGGTGATATGTTTGGTGCGTCATGGTGTTCTTTATAGTCTAAGTCTTTTAGAAGTTTGGTAGAAGTAGTTCTCGTTGGATATAATTAGGAATTGGTGACGGAAGGTCGCTCTAATCATCTTCGAGTCGGGTTTGATGGCTTGAGAGGAGATGGGTCCGAAGATAAATTGCTGTCAATAGGTCAACGGATGTTGTCATAAGCATTATTATATAGAGTCGGACTAAAACGCCTCTTATAGATACTCTCCTCTATATTGGCGCCTTGAATATTTTAGGGTTGGTGCGAGGCAACTTCCTTCTGTCAGCCAGCTGGATATACTTAGACCGCTGAACGTAGTCTCATCACAAAATGCCGCGGCCGAGACAGCATCCGGCGTATCTGACAGCATAGCTAGCCGCCCGCCAAGCACTGATCCATGATGGTCTCTCTATAAGCTATTCATCTTGTACTTATGGCATGTGATCCTAGCATCCTGCGTATGTAACAGAAACATGCGGGAGGCTGAGTCCCAGCTCTCACAACACATCTATATCTCCCGATAGGAGAGATATCTCATTGGTACTACAGTCTCAAGACGCTCAAGCTCCTAGATCAAATACATCTTACCCCTTGTTTTTACACAGAAGCTTGATATCAACTAAGAGCTAGTCTCTTGTTTCCCAAGGGAGGAAGCCAAGTTATAAGGCAGTATTTTTGCTCATTTAGGAACTAATATTAGAGTTACCTCTAACTCTGTTTAGCTATCGATTCCTTTCACATTTCTGGACTCCTCAGCCGGTGAGACTGTCCTGAATGATACAAAGGAAGACTATTCAAATGTACCTTAGCCTTAATATCTCAGCAATGCTGACAACACCTCCTTAAAATATGTGAAAACCCATCTAGTGATCAGTTCTCTGTGCATGTCTTGTTTGTGGGAGTTCGTTTCAAGGTAGTATGTTACCTAAGTAATGGCCGAGTGTGAAGCAGAAGACTTGTTCCGAAACCTTAACTGTATAATCAATTTTAGCCTAACCGCTTCGTATTAGGAGAAGAAGGGTCATAGAAGCATTGGCAGCCGCTTACTGATTCTGGAGCACTGCCAATGTGACAATGTCACTAAATGTTTTATGCAATTACCGTCGCGAACAAACTGTTATCCGAAGGCCGCTAGGTTAGGCCCCTAGTGAGTAGGTAGCATATGAATTTCACATTTACTTTCACCCCAGTTTAAGGTTGCTGAACGGCGCTCCAAGTAGCCTCGATCGTTGATAACCCCACGAGCATGGTAGCATAGAAGGACTTGATTGGTTGCACCTCTCCAGTATCATGAGGTCCCCTAGATAGTCTACGGGCCAATCACCAAGTCTCCGAGGTAGAAAATCCACTGCAGACTGTCCATCAAATCGGTCGATTTGGGGACTCGCTGCCGCAAATAGCACATTTCGATGTTATCATAACATTATGATATCAACTGAATTCGTTTGACAATTGTGAAATAAGAGTGAATGTCTGGGAAGTTACAAAGCCAGAGATGCATAATGTAGGAACACGGCGGGAGGGGACAACACTTGGCGCAATGCAGCCTGCTGTGATTCGAAACGAAGCGAGGGGCGGAAGCGAGAAAGCACGGGCCAAGAATATTGTGTACAATGTGAATATAGAAACCGAAGCGGCATTGTTCGGTTGAAGGCAGCATCAAATTCCACTCGAATCGTTTCCCAGTCTCAATCACTCGGCAGACTTCTCCACAGCCTCTCCAGTCTTCTTGTCCTCGGCGACCTGCCCATTAGTTGGCTTAGCATCCACAGTCTCATCTTTCGCAGGGGAGATGCCGCCGGCTGCGACAAGCTTCTTGACTGCCTCTACAGTGCCGGCAGGGCTACCAGGTTCTGCAAGTAGAACTTTACCGGTCTTGTCCACTACGAAAACGCCACGCGTCGTGCCCTTTGGTGTCTTTTTGAGCCCAATAGCCCCAATCAAAGCGGCGCTTGGGTCGCAAAGAAGCGGGTATGGTAGATTCTGTTTAGTTTTGAAGGTAGTGTTCGCCTTGGGCGAGTCTGTGGAAAGTCCATAGATAAGGAGTCCTTCCTTGGTGAGATCCGTATAAGAGTCTCGGAATAGACAGACTTGATTGGTGCCTGTGTATGCGATGAGATATTGACCCACGTGTAACTCTATCAAAATATACTTACAACCTGGCGTGGACGCCTTGGGGTACGTAAAGACCACGACGCCTGTGGTACTCTCGTCGACGAGAGCCTTGAGGGTTGTCTTTGCGCCATCATTGGTCTCAACTTCGCCGCCAAATCCGTCAAGGGAAATGATGTCGCCAACGACAGGCTTCCCAGATTTAGGTGAGCCGTTAGTTTCGGTAGGCTTTGCAGCAGCGGCTTTGACGGTTGTCTTGACCTTGGCAGCTGCCTTTGAGACCTTAGACCGCTTCTTAGCAGGTGGTTGAGGTGCGGGCGCGGGCGCGGGCGCCTTGCGCTTCCGAAGCTCGACGGGCATTGTGATGGGAGACGGAGCTTGGTATTAGGGGAATTTGGAGAGATATTAAGATTATATGATCCAGAGATGATCGACGCAAGCTAGAGAGGGCAGAAAGTTGAAAGCGGAAGGGTAGGAGCCGAGTATAATGATATGAGAAGGAAGAGAAAGCTGGGTTGGATGTCGACGAAATGTCGACGAGGTCAGCAGTAAACAAGCATATTGGGCGGGTTACAGGGGGGGGTCTCTAGCCTGGGGAAGAATGGGAGGTGGGCGATGGGCGATGGGCGATGGGCGATGGGCGATGGGCAATGGGAGATGGGTGATGGGCGATGGGAGATGCTAGGTGCGAGGTGCAAGGTGCGAGGTGGCAGGACAAAGCGCTGGCCGCAAAAGAAAGATCTGGGTTGGAGGGATCGATGGTGCCGGTCGCACAGGAGAGTTAAGGTATGTACTGTATTGCGTATTTCCAGTTCGGTTCGCGTTTCGCGTTATGCTAGTCGCCCAAGTCAGCCAAAGAGAAGGGGAATAAAATAACGTGACATCCGGGGAGACGCTCAAAACAGCTCGGAGCTTGGGGGGGGGTGGTGTTTTGAGTTTGTACATACATACAGTAGGCCTGGGTACTCCCATGATCGACCAACCTACCTGGGCGGGCACCTAGCAGCAGCAGCAGCATTGCAGTCTGCAACTGTAGCGGACCGTATACCCACTGTAGGTACTTACGCTGCACTATCACGCTCCTACAGTAGACCTACCCATATCTAACGGTAATACAGGTACCTAGACTATAGGAGGTTAGTATACCACGACACGCTATGAAAAAGCAGAGGGCGTGGCTGGACCCTTTGGCTGGCCTCTTCGGCCGGATCACGGCTGGGAGCAGTGGTAATGATACCGGTAATCAAGAGATGAACGGGCTAGGGTATGTAGGTATTCAATATGACCAGGGGGGGACATCTGAGTATTAATATCTGACTAACCAGGACTGGGTAGACGTAGAGGTTGAGAGAATACCTGCCAAGGTAGGTTGGTAAGGATGTAGGTAAGTAAGTAGGTAGGTAAGCGCAAAAACAATGGGAAACGACCTACCTAGGTATACTAGCTCCTAAGATACCTTGCACTTTGGAGCGAGAGCTGCCTGCCAGGTAGGGTAGTTAGGAGGTAGGGTCGACAAATACCTAATAAGATTGTCTGCACATGTGCTCTTTCACGAGCCACCTGCATCACTCCCTCACACTACAGTACCTACCTCCTATACACTATACTGTATTATAGGTGTAGGTGTAGGTGTAGGTGCAGGTGCAAGTGCCCAAGTCCCCCACGCGTATGCTGTCCGTCTGCTTGTCATGTAAGCCTACAACAGCTCTGGGTTCCTGACCCGCCTCCAGTCCAGGTCCAGGTCCATGTCCAGCCTCCTTTTCTACACTCGTATCCGACCGCATAACAACAACCAGGTATTGCTGAAGTTCGCATTGATCGCATTCGACGATCTTGGTCTCTAGATTGCGTAATTACGATTTTGTGTCTACCAGAAAGACCGAGTCGACCGTCAGAAAGGTCTGGAAAGGAGGTCCTGATATCAGCGAATGATGCGACGCGCGACACACTCCTGGCCGCGAATTTATTAGATACCGGCCAAATAACGCCATCCAAAGTACCTACCTGCCGTGCCGCTGGCTAATCAATGCTGTTTGTCGGCTGCTGGCCGGGCCTTTGGCGACTGGGCCACATGGACATGGAGGCGCACGAGGAACACAAGCGTCCAGATTGGCAGGTGTTCCTCCTCCAGGATGGATATACTAGATATGCATATTCGCGTCCTCCTTGGGTAGTCTAGTATAGACGAACCTCATTCTTTACAGTACTACCTCTACCAGGACGAGGAGATAATTCAACCGCCCAAGGTAGCATTCCCAACTCCAAACACACGCAAACCGGCAGCCCTGAGCAGCGAAGTGGCGTGGTTTATGGCCTTGCGTTTCTCTCGGCAGCAGCGCAGCACACAGCATAAACAACAGGTGACGGGACAGGACCGGTAGAATGCGGGGGTTCCCCTCACTTGCTGCTTATTATCCTGGACAGAACCTGGACAGAACCTGGGCGGGATCTGGACCCCAAGGGACAAATAAAGGCCTCGGTCGACTACCCATCCTAGCCGAACAGAGCGATCGCAGCCCATTGTGGCCTCACCCGCGGTAGCACCCCTCAAAACCCGTCTCGTTGGGAAGACAACTGCCAATTTGGATGGCCTGCATCACCCCCCCAGGAGACTGAGCAACCCGTGACTGGCCTCATTGTTTGTCGCAAGCGGCTATATAGCGAGGCGACCGCCAACGTTGAGACATGCCCAAACCAGGACATTTGTAGAGAAGTCAGCTCGCCGCCTATTGTTTTGATTTTGATAGGTAGATGCAAGTTCGACTAGTCAGTGGCTCCGTCATCGGCGATCCAAGGCTCTGATAGTTTGATCCCGTTCTTTTTTCCCGCCTCGCCAATCTAGGTGTCAATTGATTGCTGAATCATTCGTCGACTGAAACTGGTCTGCAATCTTGCATTGTCTGCAGAGGCGCAAGCACAGGCACTTATAGATGCACGTACATATTGCAGATTGAACTTCACAATCGCCACTTATAGCCATAGGTACCCGAAGCGCACCGTCCTTTGGCCCGTTACGGATCCAGCAGGTCGGCTACAACCCTCCCTACGATTGGCTTCCTCGGCTGTAGCCACTTTCACATTAGCACGTTCGGCATTCCTCATCGGCGTGTAGTAAACATATAACCTCGTGAGCCCTTTCAGTCTCACCATCATGAGTGCTATATTTCCAACCGCCGCCCGTCTCGTCCGGCCAACCTCCTTGCCCAGATCGGCACGTCCACTCTTCCGACCGTCACCTATTTCTCTCGCCAGACCCGCTGTACCCGTAGCTTTCTTCCACCATACCAGACACAACATGGCGCAGAAGATCAAAGTCAAGAATCCTGTCGTCGAGCTGGACGGCGACGAGATGACCAGGGTCATCTGGAAGGACATCAAGGACAAGTTGATTTTTCCCTACCTCGATATCGACCTTAAGTATTATGATCTCGGTCTCGAGTACCGTGACGAGACCAACGACCAGGTTACACTCGACGCTGCCGAGGCCATCCAGAAGTACTCGGTTGGTGTCAAGTGCGCCACCATCACTCCCGATGAGGCGCGTGTCGAAGAGTTCAAACTCAAGCAAAGTAAGTCCAGCCGGTTTACATGCGTCTTCTTATACTGCCGTCGCTGCTGCCCCCGCTGTCGCCGCTACAATCATACTTGCATAGCAGCATCCATGACGCCATTCATGACCCCGCACCCCTCTGTCGCATACATTGTACGGCTATCGCACAGGCCTCCCACTTTCTCGCGCCAAATAATTCAATACAAGCATGGATCGCGCTCTACACGCTGCTCGTCGTTTGCTAACCTCTTATCCATCTGTTAGTGTGGCTGTCTCCTAACGGTACGATCCGCAATATCCTCGGTGGTACCGTCTTCCGCGAACCCATTGTCATTCCCCGCATCCCTCGACTGGTACCAGGCTGGAAGAAGCCCATCATTATCGGACGTCATGCCTTCGGCGATCAATATCGAGCCAAGGACCATGTCATCCCGGGCCCCGGCAAGTTGAGCATGGTCTACACCCCTGAGGGTGGCCAGCCCGAGGAGATCGAGGTTTTCCAATTCAAGCAGGGAGGTGGTGTCTCGCAGACGCAATACAACACGGATGAGAGCATCACCGGCTTTGCGCATGCCAGTTTCAAGCTTGCCCTCGATAAAGGCCTACCGCTGTACATGAGCACCAAGAACACCATCCTGAAGAAGTACGATGGAAGATTCAAGGACATCTTCCAGGAGCTATACGATACCCAGTACAAGAAGGAGTTCGAGGCTAAGAACATTTGGTATGAACACCGCCTCATTGACGACATGGTCGCCCAGATGATTAAGAGCTCTGGTGGATACATCATGGCCCTGAAGAGTAAGTTGCCTAATCTATGCGTTGGTCAAATTTGGCGCGCTAACATGCGAATCAAGACTACGACGGTGACGTACAATCTGATATCGTCGCCCAAGGCTTCGGCTCACTCGGCCTTATGACCTCGGTTCTCATCACACCCGATGGCAAGACGTTCGAATCCGAAGCCGCCCACGGCACCGTGACGCGACACTACCGCGAGCACCAGAAGGGCCGCGAGACCTCTACGAACCCTATTGCCAGCATCTTCGCCTGGACCCGTGGCTTGATCCAGCGTGGCAAGCTCGACAACACTCCCGAAGTTGTTGCCTTTGCAGAGTCTCTCGAGAAGGCCTGTATTGATACAGTAGACATCGATGGTATCATGACCAAGGACTTGGCCCTCGCGTGCGGCAAGACGGCTCGCGAGGATTACGTCACCACCACGGAATACCTGAACGCTGTCCAGAAGCGAATGAAGGATACCCTCAAGGAGAAGCTATAAGTGACTAACCTGACTCCCAATCCCGCCGACATAGACCAAACTCGTAAGGCGTCGATCACAGTCGGGTCAGAAGGGAGCGCCGTATCCCAGATCTAGAAGACAGGCCTCGTCGTAATCCCCAGGCTCGCATGATACCAACCCCCTCCTTTCTCTGTCTTTCGTTGCATAGATAGAATTTCAAGCAAAGAGGCATTCCAGGAGGATATTCTTGTCTCTCCAGGTCTTTGTCCACGGTGAGAATAGATAGATGGCTTTGGACTTGATCGCATTTCCCTCTCGGACTAGATCTAAACAACCGCTGTATATAGATCGCGCATTTACTGTCTATATATAAATATATTCGTATATAAGATCTCACCCTCAATGTCGACCCGCTCGTGTGTTGTGCTTATGTATGTACTCTTGTTGAAGCTGGGTATCGGAGCGCGAAATAGCAGCAGCCTAGGTACTTTGTTGTTGTGTTTTTCTCGCGACTTTCTTTCCCCGGCCATGGGCTCAAGGGCCGGGGAAATCTTATCTGCGTGACGTAATTGCTCCGTGATAGTGTCTAGCTTCTAACCACAGGTTTATAATAATACCCCCTGGTACTAGTGTGCAGAGTCTGGTGCTATATTTACAGCCTCGCATATATGCTAGTAGTGCAAACTATCTGACACTAACACAGTGCTCTCGGACAGCGAAGACGCATAATCAAGCAGAGCTTCGAGATAAACCAGGTAAAGAAGAGGAGTCACTTTCAAGGTTGTACTATAGGTTTGTATCATTCAATTACATGTATATGGACTCCTGATCCGTGTCCCGGTTAAAGAGCCAGGCAACGAATCTTCTACGCACTTACACACTTACGCCGAAACTGCCGTACCCCAGCCTTAAGCACCATTCTATGGGCTCGATGCCACAACACAGCAATACGTAGTTAAGATCAAGAAAGGGGGTATCATTTATCCATACATCCAACCATTTAGCGCCTGTTCCCCGTCATAGGCACCAATTTTGGTAGTGCCAGAAGGAAGCTCCCTTCTTTGTTTGCGCTTACTTTAATTTCCCATGACACAATCAAGGAAAGTTTTCAGAGGACCGCTCGTTTTATCAAGTATCAACGTGTTAGTGTTTCTCGGGTGGCATCGTGCTCGGCGCGTTCTCTGCCGTACGCCGCTATAGGCAGGGCGGTCAGACGGCCCTGCCAGAGATTCGGCCATAGCTTCATCGTAACTCGGCGGCGCATCCTCGTACGCCGGTACGTTATCCGGCCCTAACTGTGGTGGATACAACGGGTCACTAGGTCTCGGCGGGATCGACGGTCCACCATTTGCGCTCGGGCGTGGTGGAGGTCGTGGAGCTGGTCCGTTGCCGTTGGCATGACTAGCAACATTGATGCTCGTACCGGCAGGGGCTGCCGTCACTGTGGAGAGTAGTGCGGCAGGCGGCTTGATGCCCGAGAATACCTCGATCTTCGACATGGTTAACGGGAGCGAGATGACCTGTGGGAGCATGCCGCTGCTTTTCCCGGCCCCTGGCAACCCCCAGCTCAAACTAAGCATTAATTCGAGTTCATACCGACGCATGAGGTTGCAGGTTCTAAACGAGGGCGCGATTGTGTTGGGGAGTCGCTGCCCCGCCCATACAGCATTCGGTATCTCGAACTCGGTGTCTACCGCATCGGTCGGCGACCCTAACGGTAAGGAGTGGTTGAGCACTGACACTACGATCCACCTAGTTTTCTCGACCGTTTCGAGGTTTGCGACACGCACATGCGTGTAGCCGACCAAGGCAATCTCGAGCGCCGTCAGGTGAACCTGTTCTTGTGATGGCGCAAGTTTCTTCGCAATCAGGCGCAAAGGAACTGGCTGGTTGCAGGTTAATATGGAGGGAAACGGTAATCGTGCAGAAATTTCGACCGACGGAGGGGTCGGGCCCATTCCATTGGGGAAGCTGGACGGCTTGCTGCCAAAGAAAGAGCGTCGGCCCGAGAGTGGTGTGCGCGGCTTGAAGGCGAAAGGGCGACGGGCAAAGGCCTCTTGTTTCTGCGAGTCAGGCCGGGGCGGCTCAATGGGTAGGAATTTGAACCCGAGCTGATAACGCCAGTTCTCCTTGAAGATGCCCGGTCGTTGTATCGTCACCTTGATATAGTACCGGATCTCAGCCTCCTGGGGGAAGCCGGTGAGTGAGGGGGGAAGTGTGGACTTGACGTGGGCCAGCATCAGCTGCTTTGCTCCGTCCATTGTGCGAAAGCCGCCCTTGCCAAGGATCCCGCCATTACCGGCGCCGGCGCCGCCAATGCCGCCAACGCCCATAATGGCGCTGATGGCTCGCGCATCGTGGCAGATGTTGTTGAGTGGAACCTTAAAGTTGAACTTGAACTCGTGGTGGCCGGGCTGGAACGAGAGCGCGACACCATCGTCAGGATAGACCTGGAACACCCTGTAAAGGACTTTGTGATGCTCGGTAGCGGTGTTTCTGGGCCCGTTGTACTCGTCCTGGCGCTCGGGCAGGATGGATAGGGCAGTGCGGGACTCGCCTTCTAGCTTGACTATGATATTGCCAATGGTTTCGGGACGATGGAGGTCTATGATAACGCGGCCGCTGATGAAGTCGAGATTCGTGTAGAACTCCGGAGGCTTATCAAGCGCGATCCGTACAGACATGGTGACGGTGCCTTGGGCTGGCAATGGATATGTGGTGCGGCACCGTAGGTATGGTCTGATCTGGTCTGGTGTGGTTTGTGGTACGGCCGGCCAACAAAGAGCAGGCGGGTGCGATCGTGCGCTATTTACAGCCAGGAGAGAAGTTTCGTCGTGCACCGAGCAAAGCTGCGTTACGGATAAGACGGGTATATATGGGCAGATGGATCGTCGGATGCGAGGCGCCGGATGCGAGGTCGTGGTAGGTGGAACAGTGTCGTAGAAGCCTGGCCGGCGAGACTGCTTAGAATAAAGGGCAAGGGAATAGTAGAAAAGTGTATTTCTGCGTTCACGCTTCGCTATTCAGGTAGGTATATACATCCATCCTATTGAACAACAACACATGGTAACGAGGGAGTGGGCAAGGAACACGCCATGAGGAATGAGAAAATGAGGCCAACCATCGCCGGAGCAATATCGATTCGAACACCAGAGCGAGCGCCTGCTCTAGACAGGACAGTAGAGGGCCCACAACGTCATCGCCCGTTGTCGTCACTGTTTCATAAGCAAGAGTGGCTCATCCGCCGCCGCTTATCGCTTATCGGCACAGCACAGCCCAGCATTCCATCGTTCATCCAGTGTAGCCTAAGTAGAATCCTGCTTCCATTGTTTGGGGGGTTGGGGACAGACAAAATGAAAGATGGGACGATGGAAATAAGCTGCTAACTAGATACCGGTAGGATAGTCGAGCGTAGAACTAGAGTTAGCAACATAAGCAGAAATGGCCAGAGAGAGCGCGCATAGCGGCAATTCGTCCGGAAGATAAGTCAACTTGAACTGGTAATAGTAGTAAATGAAGAATCAGTTGCACTGCAAGTTAGGTACCTACAGGTAGTTGGATATGAATCAATCAATCGTCATTGTCAATCATCATCATCCTGAATCATCATCAATCATATTGTACAAGCCTTTAACACAGCTGCTTCTCCCTCAGCTCTCAGGTTGGCAACATAATGAAATCCGATAGCGTTGTTAGAGGGAAATAAAACGCGGTAATAGTTATTATATACTATTGCAACTAAGTATACACTCTTGATGTAATTACAAACTGCGATAGCACAGCATTCATTTATAGTTGTTATTCAGCGGCTGAACAAATGTTGGTAACACTACTCTGTACGCCGTAAAGACAACAGTTTTGGTTGGTCCGGGACGAGCCATGCGACATGCGCCATGCGCGGGATGGCCGCTACCATGTAGGTATACTAGGTACATAGGTTAAGTGCTGACCCTAGGGCTTAGGCAGTCCTAGGTACTTCACTTCACTACCTACTGTACCTCGACGCTCAACGAGTGATGAATCCGCTCGGGACGTTGTTCCCGACAGAAGCCCTAGTAAAGCTTCATTCGACTTGGCATGCTTCTCGACTAAACCATCCGGGTACTGTACTTAGATCCGACAACTCAGCTTTCTTTAACGACCTGCCTGTTCTCGAACAAGTTGCGATCAATTGGACTACCTATCACTGATACTGGTATACTACACCGTGGTTCGTGGTTCGTGGTTCGTGGGGAGATCATGCCGGCCGGAATCCACCGGGGTGCTTACCCATGATTAGTGTACCAGCAATAAGCAATAACGTCGGTTGGTGTCCTATACGTACAGAATCGATACGCACGGTATATCTTGGCTACCTACCTAGTTTAAGTAAGGTAGATGATGCTTTAATTAGCCCAGCTGGCTGGGCATCAGACGCTCCAAGCCAAGCCCAAAAATCCGCATGTCCACCAGCTTGTACTATAAGTAGGTATAAAGCAGGACTGAGAACGTGTTGTCGGCACATCGCGGGGAACCAACGAGTTGGTGTCGACTGCGTGATGAAAGGCAGAAGACCATGGAGACGTCTCAGCAACTTACTGTCTCTGTAAGGGTTCGCTTGCGCAAGTCGCGCCACGGCTGCCGAACATGCAAGCAGCGAAAAATCAAGGTGAGAATAGTGCCCTTGATCTATCTCCATCCGTGAGCTCATCTATTTCGGCAGCTAACCTTTAGCGCCCCGGGCCACATAGTGCGATGAAGCGAAGCCGGTTTGCGGTAACTGCGCAAAGAGATATTTCGATATTGACAGATGTGATTATAATCCATCAGTCCCGACATCTCGACGGAGGCACAACCGGGAACCGTCGAGAAACGATGCTGACGAATCCGTCGCTCAACTCAACTCGAATATACCGTCTTCAGGCATAACAACACGGCCAACGGGAGTGTCCACCAACCATGCGCAGCGGCAATTGGAGATGCGACTCATGTACCACTATACCCAGTTTGCGGCATTGGAGTTGCCAGCAACCTACGGGTATACAAGCAAGGAGCTTTGGATAGACAAGGTGCCCCAGATGGCCTTCGAGTCAGAGCTATTACTCGACTCGTTGTTGACCGTCGCAGCTCTACACGTGAGAATTCTCGGACTCATTTTCTTGTTTGGTCAACTTTCAGAGCACGTCTAGAAGCTTCTGAAATCCCCGTAAATCATGCTTCAAATGGCGATAACTGACTCCGAGTGTTCTAGATGCAAGACCTCATGCCGGAGGACCACAAGCTGGGTATCGCCGCCAACCACTATCTCGGCCGAACATTGGCGAAGCATCGGTATTCACTCGGCTACATCGACAAGACTCTCACGGAGCCATTGTTTATAACCGCTTTCATGTTATGCATTACGTCCTGGCAACTTGCGCATAGAAGGTCGCAGGAATCGGATACATACCGCATTCCTTCAGGCGTATTTGCCTTGGTTCGCGGGTGTTGTGCCCTTCATCGGCAGTACGATGGATATCTTTCCCAAGCAGGTTACGACCCGCAAGCAATCTGGTCACTTGCCCCAAGTAACAGCGTCATACAAGCCGATCACCCACTTTTATACGATGTACAACAGGATATAAAAAAGCTCCTCGAAGCTTTTCATGTCGACACTATGCCAACCGACGAAGCCTCTATCTATCGAGACACGGCCGACTGTGTAGTCAGTTTATATATCGCATTAGCCTTGGGAATGGAAAGCACTATTCTCCAGAGGCTAGTTTTCACGATGGCGGTTCGAATGAAACCTCGATATAGTAAGTGAATATAAATCTTTTCTTGTTCTATTCGACGGTAGCAAGATATCGTGGAAGAACCCCCATTTTATTCGTTCCTATCTCCGTCCAGGGGCAATGACTAAAATCAAACCTTGAAGTCGCAATGCTAGAGGCCGGGGAGCCACTAGCCCTCGCACTATATGCCCGCATAATATCAGTGCTGGGGTTTATCGACCATTTGTGGTGGAGCCGTGGTTCCAATAATCGCGACGTCCTGCATTACAGCATAAACGGTATCTCCAATATGATGCCTCTCCGGTGTTCATGGGCAATGGAGTGGCCATTAAAGGTCGTAGCGGGATCAACAAGACACACTCCGCCCAAACGTGAAGAATAGTAGCCTGGCATACCCCTTGCTTTTGGGTAGGGAGGTTACAGATATCAGGACCAGAATACTACAGCAACCTTGGTTTATTTATCAAGCTACAGGTCTGTATGCTCGGTCGTTTCCCGTGTCGCGTATCTCGGCTAACTATCTAGATAGCTGACACAGTTCACTTTGTACAAGCAACAGCCGGTCTTAATATTGTCTAGGAGAAGAGAAGTAGCTACACAGGCATTATTTGAATTATAACAGCATGCCATCGACCTCGTCACCTAAAATATCCGACCTACCTCTCGAGGCAGCATATTTCATTGAACAGACATTTCACAGGCATTCAGCAGGAGCAAGCGACTATAGGGGTAGCTTAAGGTTTAGGAAGGGTGTAAGCATTAGTTGTATACCTATTTCTAAAGGATAGCTTCTGCCATCTAGGGATCTCCATACCCAACAACAACAGCCACTTCGCCAACTGATAGCTGCGTTCAACGGACTTCCAGTAGTTTAAAATAATATTCCAGTACAAATACGTGAGCATAACGGATCTATCAATAGGGATACTATCACCGTTGAAGCCGCATGCTCGAAAACTATCTAGATACTGCACACTACGACTTTCTGAACGGCTATGTGGAGCTAGTTCTTCGACCCCGATCTTCCCCGCAATATTACCTACTGTTGGTGGCCGATCTACCGATCTAGGGAGAGCACCCGGAAACATGATTCCGTTGGTGTTGTACAGTTTGGGCTTCCTTATCAGTATCACTTCCCCGCGTTGAGGCAACGCCGTGATCTAGAGACAATCATATACTAGCCAAACGTGCCAAAGCATCACATCGAAGACCAAGACCCCGAATCGAACAACCACTACCATGTCCACTACCGAGACGATCACTAATAAGACGGCAATCACCGTTCCCACGAATCCCTCAGCGCCGGGAAAGATCGCGGTAAACGGAACGCAGAGAGACCAGAACCCTGCTCAAATCCAAGTAATCGGCAGGACAAAGAATGGAAAGAAGCTGAAAATTAGATCGTACCCGAAATTCGAGAAGCTCGAGGACGAGCGTCTATACCGGAAACAGCACCTTGCCGCCGCCTTCCGGGTCTTCGCTGACCGTGGCTTCGACGAGGGAGTGGCCGGCCATATCTCGGTCCGGGATCCGATCCTCACTGATCATTTTTGTGAGTCTCGACACAGCTTCCACGAGTACTCGGATTATACTAACCAACCAACCCAGGGCTCAATCCGCTCTCGATGCACTTTTCACTGATTAAAGTATCCGATCTTATCCTGTGCGATGAGCAGGGCAACGTCGTAGAGGGCAACGAACCCATCAATGCCGCTGCCTTTGCGATCCATTCGCAGATTCACAAGGCGCGCCCCGACGTGACAGCAGCCTGCCATGCGCACAGCGTACACGGGAAAGCATTCTCGGCATTTGGGCGAGAGCTCGAGATGCTGACGCAGGACGCGTGCCGGTTCCATAAGTCCCACGGCGTATATCGGGACTTCAGGGGCGTGGTTGTAGACGAGGAAGAAGGCCGGCGCATCGCCGCCGCGCTTGGGAGCGGCAAGGCCGCGATTCTCCAGAACCACGGGATCCTCACCGTTGGCCAGAGCGTGGACGAGGCGGCCTTCTGGTTCCTCAGCCTCGAGAGGACTTGCCAGGCCCAACTCCTCGCTGATGCGGCAGCTGCCGGTGGATATGAGAAGAAATTCATTGACGAGGAGGAGGCCGCGTATACAGCAACGCAGGTCGGAGGACCCGAGAAGGGGTGGTTGGCGTTCCAGCCATGTGAGTTGCCCTATTCCTACTTATATGTTTTTATTCTACGCTTATTGTCGTCTATTGATGCCCGTCACTAACTATCCTTCAGACTACGATGAGCAGCTTGCGAAGACAAAGGGAGACTTTCTAAATTGACGAAAATGCCTAGAATCAGCAAACTAGCAGGGCCAATAACCCATATCAGACGCTCATTTTATATCTCTGAATATGTGTTGAACATGGGCCGCGGTGCCTACGACACAACTGGTGTGCCGAAGCCACGACAAGAATTAGTATTTTTGGTCCCTTCGTCAAACCGCATCGAGTCGCGTCATGAAATGTAATAATCTAAACTTCAATCACTGGTGTCAGTTTATTCTTTTGATTAGTAGATATTACTTCTATCTAAATATCAAAACTCTCAACTTTGAAGCTGGGCATTTGTGAGCGCGACTTCCACGTACACTACCTTGGGCCATGACTACGCAGCACCTATATGATTATTTAAGCAGATATGACCATCGAAGCAATTCTGATAAGTGTGGTCTAGCTGCAGGAGGCTAGCCTAGAGAGTGTAGCTAAACTGGAGCTGTACCTACATCGTCGCGAGCCACTGACGGGAGACCAAAGGTTAGTAATGCTGGATTGGGCGATGTTGACTCTCGGAATTGGCCAGATACGTCAATTCTGGGATCGACTTAATAGTTCCAAAGCGAGTACGGCTGGCTACAAAACTATAAATTCCGTATACTTTTCTCTGCTGTCATGGTGGTTACGCACAAACTGAATGAAATCTTCTCCTAGGATACCTATTCGGAGCGCCGGCTCTGGTTGCCACAATGATCTTCTTCCCGTTGTTATATATTAGTATAGATAATAATTAAATATCATAACCCTGCATTATCACATGGATGCGTACCCTGCCTCGGCTTGTGTCAACGGGAAATGGCGAATGAGGACTACTGTATCCAACATTTCGTAAAACCATAGGATGAGAAATCAACATCAATATTAGTTGTAGATCAGAGTCGTAATCACCGGACTCGCTCGTAGTAATTTATCTTGACTCAGTCCTCAATGTAACGCTGAGCCACCACTCCCACATATATCCATACTAGAGCGTCTAAGTCCGTTCGATAATCATCCCCATGCCATAAAAACACGACTGAATCTCGGCGAAAGTGTCGATAGAATACGCCCTGCACTTTCCGCAGGATAGACCAAAGACCCGTTAAGTTGCAGAATTGTCCGCTTCGAGCGCAAATTATGCAAACCATTTAATAGTTGGTCTTGTTTAGAGATCGTGCCTCATAGCGGGAATGGCAACCAGGGCTTGAATAGGGGGGGTTCGGACTCTTGAAGCTGTCAGTCAACAAACAAAACGATTAACTGTTCAAGCCCTCCTTATTACTTCTCAAATACCGTGTCGGAGTATCATATCATCAAGTATATATATTCTAAGGATTCGACCGTCCCTCCAAAGGCACAGGATCGCGACGGGCTCGGCAAGACTCGGCAGGACCCTTCACCAGCGGCATTCTGGTGCAGAGGGTAACGATCCTTGTCGCTTACTAGTCCAAACATCTCCCGGATACGCGTGGGGGCATTACAATACTGTACACATATCGAGTGATCCTAAGCTCGTCTGTTCTAGTATACCTACGCTGCATCTGATGACAAGAGATCATAGCCCTAGAACCATCTATATGTCCAATGTGGTACGCATGGGTTTCATATCTGGCCAGTGCTCACCAACTGCCGGTGACATTCGGTCTTGATTATCGGGGACCATCTAGCCTCAAGTTAAACGTACCGGTAGTAGCGTTCCTTGGTGTGACACCTATGGTGATAGTACAGCATACGGTCGCTAACACCCAAACTAACGATATGCTTAAGGCTGCCCTACAGTAGGTCGAATATTAGCACTATTGACGGCGACACTCCAACGGGGTGCCCAAGACAGGTACCCCAGAGACCTCATTGGCGGGAGGGAAATGGGACCGTCGCGATGCTTAAAATATCTCTAATTGACGATACGAAGTAGAGTCACGTTCGCAACACGTCCATAACAGGCACGGCTACTTTTTCGGCTAGATAGAGAGAGCTACTGTACCTACTTACACATATATGGTCAGCCCCCTCGGTGTCCGGCGGCGGATTGGTACTGTATGAGACTATTCTAAAAGCGACACCACCATCGCACATCAATTACCTATTGAGGAAACCCATGCAGGTTCACGAAACCTTAGTTCATGTCAAAACTTTTGCGGATTTCCCCGTTTAAGGCCTCACTTTTGGGCATGTTTATTATGCACCAAACCGCCCAACGAGGTAGAGGCGCGATGCGATGCCCAGCCAGATCCGAAGAGAGAGGCATAACAGCTTGCAGGCTTGTTTATAGGCTTTGTTAACAGACCTGATCTTTGTAGTTGAGCTTCCCTAAACAGGCTAATTCTATACCGTGTACCTGGATTAGCCAATAGTCCACACAACTAGGCTAACTAGAGACGTACGAAATAATCTGCTTGTTGACGGCGAGGTGAGCGATCTACATTGCCTCTTTTAGGGGGGTTCTCCGGGGTAAACAGTGTAACGATCCTCGCTTCACCGTACTGTAGTTCGGACTCTTTGGCCTCTCTCTAACCCCTAATCTCAAGACGACAAGGATAAATCCGTTCCTTGATCCTGCGTCTAGTCCAATTTGTTAGGGCCATTTAGTATACATACACTACAAGCAGGCAGGTCTTTGGATTAGTGAAATGTTGATGGCCCCGTTAATTTCACTCTTTCAATACTCACGCGCGGGTAGCGTTTACAGCCAAGAAGCTTCAACCGAAGTACCCCATCATTGAGAATGTCGTCGCTGGCTTCGATGTCATTCTAATACACCCGAATTGGAGTTGCGCACTCGTTTTTCAACCCATAATGGTTCATCCGTACGAGCCGCCACCGCCGCTTCCGGCCGAGAATGGCGTCCACGTCTGGAGAACGGCAATTGTTGTGCCGATTATCACCTTCTTTTTCGTCGCGGCGAGGTTTTATACGAGGCTATACATGTTGAGAAGGCGGCCGACCATTGACGATTGTACGTTCCCTTCGTGTAACTACTGTTCTACATTGCCCTCGGCTCACCCACCATGCAGACATCGTTGCCTTTACCATGGTCATCAGTATTGCACATGGCGTGCTAATAGCTCTTGCGACGTATCATGGCATGGGTCTGCACATATGGCAATTCACGCCCGAGTTAAACTCAGAGTATTATCTCTGGATAGGAATATCGTCACAGTTTTATACCGTCGGCCTCGCCGGTTTCAAGACCGCCCTGATACTGCTCTATCTACAAACATTTGGGCTTGTGAGCAAGAGATTCAGAATCGCCTGCTACCTCACGCTTTTCTACACCCTGGGATATCTCACCGCCAACCTTTTCATCGAATTTCTGGGATGCTGGCCGATAGCGAAAAAGTGGCAAGCCGACCTGAACGGACACTGCATTAATCGAACTGCGGCGAATACCTTCTTTGGCATAGGCCACGTAACAAGTGACCTGATCATCGCGATACTGCCTCTGCCTCCTATATGGAAGTTGACATTCCCGACGACTCGACAAAAGATCGGGTTAAGTCTCACGCTTTCCAGCGGATTCCTGTTCGTACTCTCCTAGTCCACATTCTGTCGATTTTACTTGTCACCTTGCTAACAGGCGAGCTTAGTGCATGGGCTGTCGCTACTATTCGTTATGTTGTAAGGAATTCCCGGAGTACTATTTTATTATCTTGGTGATCCCTGGAGCACAGAGGCTGCTATTTGGGCTAAGATTATGTCCAGAAGCTTCCGAGACAATTTGAAATCACACTTAACATGGTGATAACTGACCCTGGGTGTTGCAGATATCTACATACAACCAATTTACGTACGATCGGCCCTGGTGGGCGGGTATCAGTTTCACCTTCTCGATCCTCGAACTCAACACAGGCCTAATCTGCGCTTGCGTCCCAACCTTTACCCCTCTCCTATCTGCTCTGGTTTCATCGCGAGCCTCTAACTTCATCACGACCTGGACTACGCGCGCATCTGGAGTTTGGCACAACAGTTCCGAGAAACGGCACTGGGACGATCTTGAATACCATGGGCATCTTGCGGCCGAGACGCAAGGACGTGGCCCACAAGGGAGCACAGTATATAGCGAGGGGACAACTATCACCCCTATTTCCTCGAGAGACATGGCAACTTTCAGCCCAGTCAGTCCAGATGACGATTTGCCTATGTGTGACTTATCAGGCTTACAAGCCCTCGCTGAGCGTGGGAAAATATAGTGAATTTTTTTAGGTATCATCTTGCGTCCCTGGGAGCAACGTGTGTTCAGTGATATGTGTGACTACAAACCCCTATACCTTGCCCTCCTACGAGGGCATGGCACGGACGAAAGGCTCGAAAAAAATACGTCGAAGCAACATCCTTTCATGTTAAAGCAATAAAACGAATCCACACAGTTACGCAAACGGTACAAGCGTAGTTTCAAACTTGGCTATATATAGCCATGGCGCACGTGGCATAGCATGATAGCAACGTTACAGATCTATACCTTAGCAGAGATCTGTCAATGCTTGTGGTTACAGATTCAAACAGTCCGGTTTATGTAGACGATGCGGCTACTAAATCAGGAGATAATATATGGCACTACGCTTTTGCTCTAGTATAGATTCGCGTTGACGCAATGACCAAGAGCAGGAGTGGACGAAACAAAGCGCCCTCAAACTTTCTATCTACTATGTCTGTAATTCTTTTATAGAAACAGTCTGAACGAGTTGACGCCGCCGCCAACTAAGGGATCTAGATAGGCTAGGATAGCTGGCACGATGAAACATGTAATTTAGAATCCTACGTCTAGAGACGCTTTCCATCCTGAATCATTTGATGCGGGACACATTTTCACCACTCGGCTCCTATTTAATAGTACATTCACACGGGCCAGCCTATACTACCTAAAAGCAGCCGCCATCATGATGATGACGATAGCGGGTTAGCAAAACACTCAGCATCCATCTCGTTGCCCTCGCCCCAGCGAAAGACGGTCGTCCCATAGTGCTCCCAGCCCAATCGGCGATACAGCCGGATGGCATCCTGGTCCTTGACAAGAGCAAGGATGAGGAGCCGCCGTCCCTCTCTGCGCGCTGCCTCCTCGACGGCGTGCACGAGCATAGTCGCCGCGCCGCGCCTGCGCGCTTCCGGATGCACGAAGAGCCGCGCGAGCACAGCTATGTTGGCCTCGGGGTGTTTCTCTAGCCACAGCGCCACGTTGACGTAGCTCGCGCTCGCTTTATTCATCGCGACGTGGCCGATGATGGCCCCGTCATCTTCCGCTACCCAGGCCTGGTCGTCCGTCTGTAATTCCTCGAGCGCCTGGCCCACGCCGCCGACGGGGTACACGACCTTTATTATTTCGACACATGCTGGCAGGTCTTGATCCTGTCGAGGTCGCGCACGAGCCATTTGGAAGGAGAACCTGAATAAAAGAAGTCTCCTCAATTAAAGTTGTAGAGGATTATACGGTTCCGGTACCTGCGTAGACGAGGGGAAGTAATGGCGTGCCGTTGGTGTTGCAATAATTTTTGTTGTGCATTATTAAGTTCCTGCAGGGGGCAAGAGTCACCTAATACTGTATTAAGAAAACACTACCATAAAAATTATCGGATAAAACCAACAATGATGGGTGTATAACGATTCCCTTTTATTACGTTTGAATATACGGCATACCCTCCTCTCATCAGCTGGAGCAGTTTCTGCCTACAAGTCCGCGGCGTCTTCCTGCCCTCTTTACGCTTGCACAAGACACTTCTACTACTAGCATCATCACTACGAAGAGATATCGGACTCTGACGAAATATTACAGGCTACAGACACCGTATAGGAGGGAGTACGTTGTGTGCAACGTAAAATGAAGAATATAAAGGGCGGTCGGTGGAACACCCCTTTCATAGTTCGAAGGATGGTCTCGCGGTCCTGATGATGTGTAGGATTTCACCGACAATATGATATGGGAGTCCGTTTACGAGCGAGATGTGCGGCACATGAATATTTGGGTGGGGAGTGTAACTGTGCGCAGATTCTTGCAAGATACTGTCCAGTAACACTATGGCGATCCCTATTTTACTTCGAGGTTGAAGCTGGTGTCACAGATATATATGAATACGACGAGTACTGGGAGTGTAATAAAATCAGCGAGAATGGCGATTAGTGCTCTAGAGATAGATACTGGATCTACGGCGAGCCTGTGAGAAGGATATGCCTAGATGGAGGTCTATAATCGACAATGATAGAATACTACTATTCACTCGCATCGACCTTTGTAGCTGGTTGGGTTAGAGGGTCTCAGTCCGAGGGCCCCTAATATCGTAAATGATTTTCCTTTCTACTCCTCGCGCTATGGCGGCTATATACTCAACGCCAACCGACACAAGAACAGTATTATGTTACATGAACCCATAAACTCCGACACGCCAGCGGGGTCGTCCATCAAAGCACGTTACAGAACTCCTTAATGTGTACCATTCTGACCGTTTGCTACTTCCGTGGATTTAGCCCGCGGTTTCTTATTTGGCACCGTTCTCGGGAGACTTCCTGCTGATTGAATCTCCGTGGTGTCGTCGTACGACTGATCGACAGCCTGCTCGGCGAGCTTTTGTGTTTCCTTCGTCCACTCCTCTAATCTGTGTGCTTCAATATGATTACGAAGGTTTGAGTCTTCCCATCGCATAGCTTCCAATATCTTCTCTCTTGGGCCTTTTTCCATGTTCGAAAACCGCCGGTCAAGAGTTTGTGTGTACACTCCGGCAGCTTGGGAGGGCGCCAACCTTTGATGCGCGATCTTGGTACGGCGGTTGGTTTCTATTTTGCATTAGCATCAAGTGTTTGTTGGGCACCACAGATAGACTCACGATGTGCGTAAAGAGTACAGTAGAGTTGGAAGAGGTCTGTCTGACCAAGTACATCCATTGTCTCTTCGTCATCTTTCATCGACGTGTTATTGATCACTGTCCAATCTTCACCACGCAGAAAACACCGCCTCCAAATTAGTCGTTCAGCTTGGTGACGCTCATCATCATACAGGCCATTGCTCGCTACCTGGAGAGCGAGGAAAAACTGATCGGCGATATTTTCTTTGGTCTCTGAAGGCAAATTGATCATGGTAAGGAGGTCAATTAGAGTCAGTGGGTCGAGAGCTTCGTGCTTGAGCAACCGTTTCATCCCATCCTCAAAGAGCTGAGCAAGTATCTTATACTTTTTCGGAACCTGAAGACCGAAGGCTTCTTGAGCGAGACCTAGTTCTTCAGTCTCATCGAGGGCCACGCTAATGACGGGGCGAATTTGCGTATCATAGAACTCATTTTGAATACTAATGACAGCAAGCTCTCTATCAATAGCATCTAACCGTGCATCCTCGATTGTTTCATCAACGTTGGTCTCTTGGAAAGTAGGTAACGATGCTTTGCTCACAGGGCGTGAAGAGTCTGCCATTCGAGCCAGCTTCCCCAGGCTGAGTTCGATCTTCTTGTTCCAAACCTGTTGTTCCCGAGATAGGCCCAAATTGAGGAGCGTGTCAGCGGCGCGATCAACGTCTCCCTCGCCGATGTCATTAATCCAGCATATCTTGGCCAGTTCTGGCCTTGTTCGTAGGTATAGAGTCTTGTAATCCCTGTCGCCATCATACTCGAGAAGAGCGTCTACACCGTATGTCGTGAAAAGATAATCATAAAACGGAAATGCGAAATCCTCGCCGTACACACCAAAACATTCCCGAACTTTCTCTTCTTTCTCTGCCATTCTAGACTCCATCCTTTCGATCCGGTCTGCGCTGATATCGGGAACGGAAAGCTTATCACGAAGTAAGTCGATTTCGCAAGTAAGTACCTCAGCCAAGGCATGTAAAGATCTGTGGGTTTCTGCAATTTTGATGGCTGCCTCCCAATTGCCAGATTGAGAGAGCAAAACGACCTTCGCGTGGCGATCTTCCTTATAGAGTTCCTCATACTTTTGGCCTTCGGCAACCAACTTGGGGTCACCGCTTGCAAGATTCCATTTGGTCAACTCCTGTAGCACAGAAAGATAAATCTCCGTCATCTCGGGCAGTATTTCCCGTATTTTTTCAACTAGACTTCTCTGCTCCTCAGTCAAGGACTCGGGATCCTGCTTAACCCATTCAGTTGACAGTTCAACTTGACGCTTCACATTGTTGGCGACGAATCTATTAGCGGTCCAGGGTGTAGGTAGACCAGCATAATTGTCTAGGATTCCGTAGTTGAGTTTCTCTCCCTTCAGCCCGTAGAGATCGAGATGTGTCTGTCTGAAGGCATACGCGTCACGGATAGTGCTATTGTAGATGTCGGAAGCTTCGGATATCATACGTGTCAGAGCAGTTGCGTCCAGCTTGGCCTTGGAATTATGTTTGATAACTTCATAGCCCCAGGCGATAAACAATTCCATACGATGGATGTCGTGTAGGAACCAGTGCCTTAAGTCGTCCGTCTCCCCCTTCGCGCGGTCAGGTTTTGATTTCTCCTCAGAGCGAATATATTCAACGATTTCCGCAACAATAGTCTTCTTTGAGCTGGCAGGGCGGATGTGTAAGAACTCCTCATGCTTATGCCAGAGTGTGCTAGCAACATGCATTTTCTCGGCGTTCCACAATAGCTGCCACTTCACAGTACGGTCCAAGTTGACGCCAATGCTCTTAATATGAGCCATCATCTTGTCCAGATACCGGGCACGATCTTTGATATTGTCATCAAGCCTCGCTGCTAATGGCGAAAGGTGTGGCCCGGTTGAAGTAAGAATATCTTCGCTGAGCTCCAGAGCTGCCTGTCCGTACTCTTTGTCACCAAAGCGGATGTTGTGCTGTACGTCGAATATAAGAGGGTTGTCTTCTTTAATACCGAAAAAGACCGCCTGCTCCAACTTTATTTTCGCAGTGAGCCTTGGAGGTGTGACGCTTGCAAAGCGGTTGCAGTCCGGAACTGCAATACGCATAGTGCCGGCTCCTCGAACAAGCAGCACAGTTGTCGGATTTTTCGTCCGGATTCGTACAGGTCGTACTTCGTCGTCCTCAAAGTCGTACATCTGAGGCTCTTCGAAGCCAGACCCCACAATCTCGAGAGTAGGATCACGGCGCAAATTAATCACATCCTCAAACGCCGTCGGCAGAGTGTGGTTGTCTTGTAGAATCTGAGAGTCGGGAGATTCAGGAGGTTGGGCGATAGAGGCTACTACGGTAGCATGGTTGAAAACGAGGAAGGCAATCACGGCGGGCTTGGGTAGGTATAATCGCGGTTTCGAGAGCGCATGCGCATCTGGTGGTGTGGAAAAACTTGATATTGATCGAACCATACCGATGTCTACTGGACTCTCCTGTGACGATCCGTTGTGTACCACCATTTCAACTAGACTATACCGGCATAGATGCTTGTCATCAAGCGAAGTTAGAAGTAAGAGGTGTTGTTGATTGTCGGATGCTGGTAGCTGACGCAATTTGCTCATGTCAGTATACTTATATGACATACCCTTTGGTACAAAGCAGAAATCAACGATTTTAAAGGAGTCGGAACTGAGCGTGCTACTCGATTCATCTGCTTGACGAACTGCCTCGAGAACAGTACTGCGAACGTCCAGTTCGGCCAGTAGATCATGATGACCACCGCGATGGATTCTCCAAGAGTTTACTCGGCCTTTTGACGTCGCGGCTACTACAGTGCACTCGCCCTGTTTGGAAGAGCGATCGGCTCGCACCGCTGCTATGTCACCCTGAAGTGTGGAGTGAGAAAGGACATTCCGAATGCTTCCCAGAAACCCACTGCTCGAGGGGCCAAGGCTGGTACGCAGAAATTGCACCGAAACCTTGGGTCGTCCTTGTGCGTCTCGTACACTAAGATAGGCAATTCGCCCGCTACTAAATGCTAGGATAAAACCCGCAGCTGCTTCCACGTTGAGTAGCTGGATAACGCGCTCGCCAGAAAACATGCCGGATATAGAATCCTCAACGCCGGTCCGTTGGTGTCGCATAAAATCCAGGGTTGTGGCGCTCGAAATTGACTCCCAATAGGTGATCTTACCACTCGTTGGCATCACAACAACGAGGCCAGGTTCAGAACAAGATGCGGATGGAGACACGAGTAACCCAAGCGGTAGAGGATCTGTCGAATGCTTGGACGGATACGGCAGTGTGAAGGTAAACGACTCGGGGGATAATGAGACTGAGGCATAAGGCCAGACGATGGCATGTGTATGTGTGAGGTTGAGAGCGCATCCAATCGAGGTATCGACGAAGCCATGCTGGCGGCCTGGAACATAATAGTTAAGCAAAGCGTAGTCCGATGAGGGTTTGAGAAGGTACGTACTAGTAGTATCGAGCTTTATTCGCTCTGGCAGGGCTGGAAGCTTTCTGACCTCGAATGCAGTATTGGCGGACTGGCCACACATGTTAGAAGCTTAGGTTCCGACAACAGAGAGCGGAACACCGGATAAAGCAACAACTTACTAGCAGAGTGGCGCCATCCCCCTTATGTGACCGATCTCCGGGTCTGCTCTTTTTTGAGCGCACACTTAGCTCTTGTCTCTGCGCAGGCACGGGTTGCTCTATGCCGTCCTGTTTAACTTCGACGGCCGACGGCTGTGCAGACTTGACCTCGTAGTTCTCGGCAGCGGCAATGGGTTCCACGAAGGTCTGGTCATTGACCTGAGCGCGGTCGGACCTGAGCCGCTTCGACTTGGGTAGTGGGAGGGAGGTATCGGAGCCTGACGGGCGCTGGCGTCGACGGCCGCGCGTGGTCATGCCGGTGGAAGCGCCGTTCTGGCTGCTGCTGGGGGTCGCGGGAGCAAACATGATGAACGAACGACGGCTATCGCAGAGACACTGGTGATGATGTGATGCACGAGTTGACGACTGAGACGGGCGAGGCAGGCGGCGGGAAAGAATGGACGCAAGCGACGCGCGGTGGATGGATCTGTATCGGGTGCCGCTGTGAATGCGTACCTAGCTAGGTATGCTTATTGTCGATGCGTGGACGGCCCTAGACGAGGCCTGGTCATGGCGAGGATGCGTAACACTACCTATCACACGGGATGGCGGTCAGGAAGGGATGAAGAATGATAAGTCGAGGTGTGGGTGCGGGTGCTGATGGAGCAACGCAACATTGACCAAGGAAAGGAAAGAAATGGGAAGAATGACGAGGCCATCCAACTGGCTGCGATTGATTGGATCTGGAGATGCCTAGAAAAAATACAACACACAACCGCTGGAATTGGCTTAGCACGAGTGTGATGTTTACGGCTCCAAAATCCTCAGGCTCCAAATAGGGACTGGTCCTGGTCCTGGTCCTGGACTTGGTACTGTGTGCAGCGCCTAGACTCACGCATTGAATTGAATGACAGCATGGGAGCGGCCAAGGCTACCAGGAGTGTGCACGGATCACCCGGGGACCCTTCCAAAGCCTCCCAGGGAGCTGTCCACCACTGGTAGAGCTAAGAAGAGGCGCCTACCAACACATGTAGGTACCTAATAGTGGGGCATTACAGGGAATGCACCTTTCTGTGGGAGGGTCCAATCAGCATTTACCCAGCTGGCGTCCCTGTTCGTACTGGACCGGAGATAAATCACTTGCATATCGCCATCGTCTCAGCCACTCAGCACAGACATTGTCCACTTACACCAGCGAAACTTGAAGTTGACAAAAGTCATTTACACATAAATTAGAAGCTTATTTCTTCGTTGATGAAGGCCGTGCAATATCTTGATTCAGTGTGCCATGGTGCTGTAACTGCATCTCAATCCTTTACAGCAAGTATCCATATTACTGCCTCTGAAAATGTTGATATAGCATGGTATCTCGCATCGAATTGTTGAATTTCTCTTATCGCGCTCAATACATGGAAACTATACATTGATATTTTCGCACGGCGCTGCTGATCCACCATGGGCAGCGCCACGAGGGAGATACAACGCAAGATGAAACGATATATGAGTTCTGTCACAATTACAGATCCCCTCGTGAAATATCAATCGCTGCTTGCGACTGGACGCTGCTATCCGGACCCAGCACAGCATCGATTAGCAGTGCATCTCCAGAAAGTCTACTATAGACTGAAAGATTATAGTCCATCAGTCGAGTATCACACAAGACTCAGGGCGATAACAAACGCTTTAAATAATTCGAAGCGTGGTGATCAGTCCCAACAGTTAGCAGTCGAGAGCCACCCGATACGGCGTAACCCCCTATTCGCGCGCTTCTTTGCCCGCGTGCAAGGCAGGGACACTCTTGCCTTGACCAGGGTACTCGCTGGCCATGAGGAGGCAATCCACATCGATTCGCCACAGGGGCTCTTCCTATCGGGCGAGGTAGGCACCGGGAAGTCGATGTTGCTCGACCTCCTGGCTGAGGGCTTGCCTACGAGCCGTAAGCGACGGTGGCATTTCAACACCTTTATGTTGTACACACTATCTCAATTAGAGCGCCATAGGCAAATGCACTCTGAAACGGGGTACGACGGTGAGCAGTACTCGTTGCTATGGATGGCAAGAGAAATGATCGAGAACTCCCCCATTCTTTTCTTGGACGAGTTCCAGCTACCAGATAGAGCGGCGAGCAAAATTCTGAGTAACCTTTTCACTGCGTTCTTTCAACTAGGCGGGGTTCTAATTGCTTCGTCTAACCGCATGCCCGAGGAGCTCGAAAAGGCAGCGGGGTTTGAGTATGTAGCGCCCAGCGCAGGCGGTCTGATGGGGCGGGCTTTAGGTTTAGGCAGAGCCCGAGGCAAAGGTGAACTGTTCGGCTCTTCAAGCGACTTTTCGTCGTTTCTGGAAGTCTTGAAGGCGCGATGTGAATTATGGCAGATGGAGGGGGCCAGAGACTGGAGACGAAGAGATTCTGGCCGCTTCCCTAGCGACGTTCCTACGAATTTAGCCCACAGCTCTTTGTCTGAAATTCAGACCGAAATAAATACAGAGCTGTTGCTTTCAGAAACCCCTGAGAAGTCTCCTGGGGCTACGGCGAGGCCGGAGGAATATTATATCTTAGGCCAGGACCATGAGCCGTTATGGAACGCGGTTTTGAGAAGGCATCGCGCCACGGCGACCCCTGACGATACAGCATGGAAAGTTACAACTATGACAGTTTACGGAAGGACAATCACTATACCACAGCAGTGCAATGGGGTCGTAGTATGGGAATTCCAAGACCTCGTATCCTCATTCGGACCAGCAGATTACATCACTATGGCCAGCACATACCATACCTTTATCGTCGACAACCTACCGATCCTAGTCCTACAAAAGAAAAACGAAGCTAGGAGATTCATCACATTATTAGATGCCCTCTACGAGGCTCGATGTAAATTAATTGTCAGAGCCGCCGTTGGCCCCGACGACCTCTTCTTCCCGGACGCCCAACCCAGCACCACATCTCCCGATCGTCTTGGACACGAGCAACAAGTCAACGCCGACGCAATCCACTCCGAGACGATTGCAGAGGCGTACCAAGACCAGACCTCGCCATTCCGACCCAACATATCCTCGTACGACCCGGACCAAGACTCCGACTTCGGCATCGACTCTAAGAACTCCAAGGTTGATTTCAGCAACACGGGCGCCTTCACAGGCGAGGACGAGCGCTTCGCGTACAAACGGGCAGCAAGCCGGTTGTGGGAACTCTGCGGCGAGCGATGGCACGCGCGCCCGGGGGAGTGGTGGCAGCCGCTGCCGATCGAGGCGCGGCACTGGGAGGGCGGGCCAACGGCGACGCCTCGGCCGTGGTCATCATATGAGAAGATATCTGGCGACGTCACTATGGGGCCGTCTGTCGAGCTTGACGAGCCTGCTGGTCTGCAGAGGCTCAGGCTCGAGCATTTGAGGGAAAACCAGGAGCGGTGACGGTAGGTAGTTAGTAGGGGTGGGTTGTACCAGAAGCGTTCGATGCTAGAGTTCGTATATATTTAATTACTGCATGTAAGCGTCTAGACAAGCCAGTGCAGAGTTATCGTGTAGCCCGAGTTTAATCCCATCAACGCCAGACACCATGCTCCATACCCGTGAACGCCATTTAAAGGTCGGGAGGCAATCGTGTCTGCCGGTCCAAATCCCAAGTAACAGTATGATCATCCTAAACAAATGCCTTTGTATCTCTTCACTCTCACTACACACTCGCAACACCAGGGGCCCATGCCTCCCCGATGCGCCTCATCTCGTCGCCAAACTTGCGGCTCGTAATCCTCTTCGCGCCCGCGCTCACACCCGGCTTGCCACCAGGAATCACAGTCGTCTCGTCGGGGTCGTAGAACGGGTTCTGCAGTAGACGGACGTACGCCGTCTGCATGGCGCGGAAGACGGGTTTGAGCTCGTTATCCCTGAGTCCCATGCCCCCTCTGCTCCCTGCCGCTGTCGCGGCGGTGGTGGTATTTCTTGAGGGCAACCGTCCCCGCATGTCCACGACGGCGACGAACTTGACCCCCGTGTTCGTCTCGAAGCCGTACGCGGCCAGCCTGTCGTCGACGGCGTGGAGCAGGCCGAAGTCCCCTGACAGCAACATGCTTGCCCCCCCACCTCCGCCGGCGGGATTCGCTTGGTGGTGTCGCGAGCGCGCCTCGAAGACGTCGAGCGTTCCCGAGAGTAGGAGGGAGAATTGCAGCGGTGTGCGCACGGGCGTGTACGTGTGAGTCGTGGGGTCGTAGGATGGGAAGATGGTTATGTGGAGGGGGTTGTTCTGTAAACGTCATCGTCAGCATTGTCGGCCAAGTCAAGCTTCGTCCGCGAGGAATGCATGGCATTGTCGTTTCGTTTCGTCTAGGCATGTACCTACAACCGCTGTTGAACCCAACGGGACATTAAGGGATGTAGTCGTTCGCGTCGGGGGTACGGGTTGATGATGAGGATGAAGAAGAAGAGGAGGAGGGGAGTAGAATGATGGTACTTACATTGCGCCCTATGACGCCCAGGCAGGCTACTGAGGGTATCGTTTGCGCCATTGCCGCAGGCAATTGCTTTGATGACAGAGTTGTCACGTTAAGAGGCAAGGTTGGGAGCTTAAGATTCTAAAAGTTGATGTTGGAATTTGGGGAAGTTCCCGTGCCCCACCAATCGATCTCAGGAATCGGGGATTGGGACGAGGACCCTTGAACCTGCCTGATGTCTTGCACCCTACAGGTTAACGCACAACATCCTGGACAGAAGAAATCACGTCTATGCATTTTACTCAAGTGACCAGAAGCAAAAGCACTGATAAACACCAGGTTCAAGTTACAGTTGAAGGGAAAATCTATATGAACACCTAACACCCAATAGTCCCATATGTGTACGGTATTATAATTTACAATGGAACCAAAATCGCAGAATCGCATGCTAACCCATCTTAAGACGGATGGGCCAACACGGCATCCTATTCCTCCTCTTCGACCAGAGACTCCGTCTTTTCCAGTCCCTTCAGCACCTCATCGATCTCAATCGGGTCCGTAATCGCCCACACACCACCCCCTTTTACAGTGTCCATGCCACGCATACCGACCTCTTTCCCGACCAGGTTTCTGCCAACCTTCCCCGGCCCTATACCGATCCATCGCCGGACTTTCTGCTCTTGGTCAAGATATTTGATGCTATCCCACCACCTAACCGTCTCGAGACACTGCCGAGCCAGTAATTCTTGAACATCGGCTGCACTCTCGAAAGGTCTGGCGCTGACATTGCTGACACACTCCACTGATCCGGGAAATGAGATGATATCCTTATCCTCCTGGCCCCGGACCCGACTCTTACTTGAAACCAGATCACGCATGACATAGTATGCCGGCCACATGATAGGACTATGAAACGGACTATCGCTATTGAGCTGTACAGCTCTAGGATCGTGGCCAAGAAATTGTCGCACGTGCGCCACGAGCTCTTTAATCTTGTGGAGCGAGCCGCTGAGCACAATTTGGTTCTTGCTGTTGATATTGGCGATGAGGACCTGGTCGATCGGCTTTCGTGAGTCTGCGCTCTCGCTCCGCGTGCCCGCACTTCGATATCCTACGAAGTCGTCGATGGCCTCGATTAGAGTCGAAAGGTTATCTGGTTCCGTGATAACAGCCACCATGCCGTACTCGCCACCATATTTCTCTCGTGCCTTCTGTGTTGCCTCCGCCATGGCTTCGGCACGCCGGCTCACCATGTATAGGGCGTCTTCGAACTCAAGCACGCCGGCGGCCACCAGCGCTGCGAACTCGCCGAGCGAGTGGCCAAGTGACACATCTGCTCGCTCTGCAACCTTGAACCCAAATTCACGCTCGAGAATTCGCAATATTAAGATGGACGTCGCCATGATGGCCGGCTGCGCGTTCGGTGTCGCGGTAAGGACCCGGCTGGGCCCCGTTTGTATTATATCCGAGAGCTTGTAGCCCATATAGGAATCTATTTCTTCGAGAATCGTAGAGGCAGTGCGCGGGAATGCTTCGAGCCACGGCGTGAGCATGCCGACCTTTTGCACGCCTTGACCTGTGAAGCAAAACCATGGTCAGCTACGAGACGAAGCCAATCGAAGCATTCAGCGTAGACCGCCTACCTGGGAAGAAGATGGCCGTCCGCGGCCGCAACGCTGCCGACGTAGAGCCATGTCGTCGCCCCCCAGGTTGGTGTTGTGTAGTTGGTGTCGTGGCCCGGAGCAAGGGGACTGGCGAACCAAGAGCCATAACCCGAACGCCTATAGACGCCAAAGCCGTTCGGGTGGGCCGGCAGCAGACCGGGGATATGAGTGCGCCCATCACCGCAGGCCAGCTAGGAACGAGCTGCGGCAAAGAAGGTTTCCAATCATCGAAAGTGAAACTGGCTCTATAAAAGTACAGTAGGTAGGTATGTAGGTAGCCACTGACTGTTCCTGCCTTAGAACTGAAGGTAGAGTACCAGACCAATGTACAGGAAGGTACTGTACAGTAAGAAGACCCGTGTTCCCCAACTTACCCCACATCTCGTCAGCTGTGAGCTGGGCTGTGGGTCTCCTGATCATCGACTTCCAAGGTTCCCTGGATGGTGGAACTGGCCCACCCGAGCTGTTGCTTGACACCTATGTACTTCGTACTTGTACATGCAGATATACATATACTAACAACAAATATGGTACTTACACATTTACATGCAGTCCATTGGACCTGGCATTCGAGACAACAACCCTAGTACTCAATATAGTATGTTAGAGAATTAGTTGCCATATCTCGTGATTTAAAGGTCTCGAACAGTCAACCTGAATCTCTCTCTCTATTCGCTGTTTCGTCGTCCATTGGTAGATAAGATCTGGTAGCTAACACCATTCTATGCCGTCATCCCACCTAACGCCCACTTGGATGCAATATGTAGCCTTCTCCAAAGTAATAAAAAAAAGGCACCTCTAAACCAGCAACTTCGGCGTTAGCATCGCACTTCAACGCCTCCCTTACTTATAGTAAGATATTTGACGCCTTTGTACGGCTTGACTCCTTCTCCGAGGCCGCGACTTTTTCTGAGGTCGATCATGATGCTCTCGACCTTGACCCCGCTGGGAACCCAACCCTTGACAGAGAAACTGACCGACGCAGAGCTGGGCATCAAGATCTTATTCTGTGCTACTTTCCTTGCATCCCTTTCCTCTTCTGACCCCTTAAGTTGCGCCTTCGGTTGATGTCGTGCTGTGGAGCCCTGGTACGGCTCGTCGTAAGAATAGTCCCTACCAAAGCCAAATCCAGAAGAGTCTTCCTCGATGGTGTCATCCGCCAGAGACCCTACAACTGTACACCGGAGGCCAAAATACGATGTCCCTGCCGAGAGCTCCTTGGCTGGTATATGCCACTCAAGGAGGTGATCTCCAGGGCTATAACTAGCATCCCCTTTACTAGGCCGCACATCGGATAAGTTCCTCACATCGGATGGAAGTGGCACCGATACGACCACATCCTGGAGCAGAGGGGATGCCGCGGTGCCAGCATGTGACCCACCGAATCCCCTTCCGCCTGTCGCTCCCCCTCTAGCGGAAGGTCCGACTACTGACTGACCAGTAGGGCCGAATATTTTATGTATGTTCAAACGAACTTCAAAATCAGAGCCTATCGAACCAAGGCCTGTCTTCACCTCAATGCCCACTGGCAACTTCAAATTGTGACTCATGTTCCCGCTCTTGCCGTTAGCGAAAGGCAATAGGTCAACTTCGTAGCCAGCCAGAATAAACCGTCCATCAGGAGGTATAAAGCTAAGTTCCCCTGGGCTCTCCTTCCAGCGATTCAGCCGGACGCACGGATGGAAGACTGGCAATTCCATAACACTCTTCAGATTATGCTTCCCAGACGGCCCAGTAAGGTTCACGACTATATCCGGGACACCAGATACCTTAGACGTGAAGGCAATCGTGCCATTGGCAAAAGCGGCAATAGGGCGGCCCGAAGGTGCCAGGGTAACGGAGAGGGTTTCTACAACATCTGCGTAGAGCTCGTTCGACGTATGACGCACATTGGCTCGCCTCCATGGCAATGACGGGCCATTCTGCGTGATTAGAGAAGTAGTGCTCGGACCTGTGAGCGGTTTGGTGGGTAGATTGATACTTCCTAGTAATTTTCCCAATAGGCCCTCAACTTCTACGACATCCTTCAGAGCATTTGGCTCGGTGGTGCTAATGGTGCCGGCATCGCACATCTCAGTAAGAAGCTGGGCGACAACGTCATAGTTGGCTTCGATCTTATGCGCGAGAACGGGTGCGCCGAGGAATTCCTCCAGGGCGTCAATCACGCGATGAAGGAACTCGAGAACTAGCAGAGGTTCGATCTCGGAAGAGGTAGTTGCTAGGTAGAGGAGGTCGGCATGGTCAAGGCTAAATACAAGAGTAGGCGGATTGGTATTGGATAGGTAGATCAGGTTGGGCCGTGGTGCCGGATGTTCGAGGTAGAGAGGTAAGAGATGAGTGGCAGAGAGCGGTCGAGAGGTGTAGGTGTGAGAGAGGATCGCGCGCCTGCCAGCTTGTCGTTAGCAGAGAGGTAGACTTAGCGACGATAACGGCATAAAAACCACTGACTTGTGCTCATCGTAGATGTGCAGCGCCTCGATTACGCCGTTCATGGTGGGTGGCTCGTGAAGCGCATCGTCAGGCTGTTCGATAGAAGCTCCAGGCGCAGGTGTGTGGTAGAGGGGCAGATTGGGCCAAACGTTGGGGTGGACGGTAAGCCACAGCAGACGGAGCGCTACGTCAGTTGAGGGGCTGGAGCCAACCCAAACCTAAGCCTGGGGGTACTGGGCGGACTGTGGCTTCATTGCCTACAGTGGATCTTCCATTCAATTGGGCACCCACCAGGTACGCTAAGTAAGTAGCTAGGTACCTACCTAGGTATGGAGTTGGAGGCTAGAGCACGCCGTAGCGGGGCTCGTTCATCGGAACCCTTTGGCCTGGAAATTTTTACTTTCGGAGTCGTCGATACGACCTCACATCACAATTGCTACTCGATCGACCAAAAGATTGCGGCCAGCCCCCCTTGGTGCTTTCTCCATCCCCACCCCGCGAGAAGCCATATTCTAACAATGGCTGGCTCTGCTAGTACGACGTCCTCCACATCTCATACCCTCACCAATGCGCCCTCGTTAAGTTTCTTGTCCGCCCTCACCGACCCTAGAAAACCGACTAGCGGCATGGAGATGCTCGCGCTTTTTGAAGCCGTCAAGGCGGGCAACCGTCACGGCTTTTTACAGCCATCGGCCTCTCTCCCAAACGCATCCCTCCAGCTCGCTAAAGCTACCTTGGATGCATACGCCAGCCAGCTAAGTGACGAACAGCAGCAACGCCAAAAAGAGGCAAACAAAAAGCGGAAACGTACGGACCAGAATCGCGGCTTGATAGAGGTTCTCAAGGTCAGAAGACTACACGTTGACGGCTTTGAGAGCGGCCAGGTGTGGCAACAGGCCAAAAGGATTATCACAAGCACTCTACAAGACGCCGAGCAAACGCTCCAAGAACTAGAAGATCGCAACGAAATTCAAATAAACGATATCAACAGAACAACAAAGTTATCAGAATCAAATGAGAGCGACTCCGATGATGTTTCCAATCTAAGTGACGAGGATTTAATTGAAGAGTTTGGTGAGGAGGTAGAAGAGGGAGAGTTCGACAACGAAGTGTCGGGTGATGTTGGTCTACTAGAGGGTGACGCCGAGGAGGATATAAGTGATAATGAAGATGGCGAAGACGACCTGGACGAGGATGAAGACAACGAAGAGGAAGATGAAGACGAGCCCGAACCGTTAATTGAAGACCCGAACGGGTTGAATGACGGCTTCTTCTCAATCGACGAGTTCAACAAACAAACACAGCTGTGGGAAGATGCAGACGCTAGAGCGGATCCCAATGTTGACCAAGGAAGCGATGATGAGGAGCTCGATTGGCACACAGACCCTTTCTCAACCAAGCAGCCCGCAACC
This sequence comes from Xylaria polymorpha, assembly GCA_003426235.1. Classification (NCBI taxonomy): domain Eukaryota; kingdom Fungi; phylum Ascomycota; class Sordariomycetes; order Xylariales; family Xylariaceae; genus Xylaria; species Xylaria polymorpha. The sequence goes on from NQIM01000214.1 coordinate 62,806, forward strand.
AATAACAAGTCAAAGAAGTCAAACAAAATCCGAGATGACGAAGACGATGAGATGCAGTCCAACTTCGGTGATAATGATAACGATGACGATGATGAGGGAGGGGTCACCTTTGGCAATATGGATCTAGATGCTCCAGAAGGTGACAGCGAAATCGAGGATGAAGGGGAAGCTGCAGACAGCGCAGATGAGGGCAATGCAAATGACATCTTCTACAAGGACTTTTTTGCACCTCCGAGACGGAAGGGAGCCAAACAGAGCAGGCCACGCAAGTTTGCTACTCTAGAACAGGGTGGTCCAGCCGAGGAAGAAGTCAAACGAGCGATGGCAGATGTTCGCCGTGACTTATTTGAAGATGAATCGGAACATGAAGATTCGGAAGATGCGCTTTCAGATGTCTCTGCTGGAGACCCGAAATCAAGGAGATCTGCACATGAGAGAAGGCAGGCTAAGTTGGCCGAAGAAATCCGCAAGCTAGAAGCAGCCAATGTGGCGAAGAAAGACTGGACTATGTCTGGTGAGGCCAGGGCTATCGAGCGCCCTATGAACTCTCTTTTGGAGGAAGACCTCGACTTTGAGCATGCAGGAAAGCCCGTCCCTGTCATTACGCCCGACGTTAACGAAAGCATCGAGGATCTCATTAAACGACGTATATTGGCAAGAGAATTCGATGAAGTGATTCGACGCCGCCCCGATGCCGCAGAGCTCTTATCCAATGCCCGTCGCGGGCTTGCCAATGTAGATGACACTAAATCAACACAGGGCCTAGCTGAGATCTATGAAGAGGAACACATCAAGAATGCCAACCCCGATTCCTACGTCAGCAAATCAGATGAGAAGCTCCGCAAGGAAGAGCAGGAGATTGAGCAGATGTGGAAGGAAATTAGCTCCAAGCTCGATGCCCTCAGCAGCTGGCACTACAGGCCGAAGCCCGTGGCTCCTACGCTTACCATTGTGCCGGACGTTGCCACTATCAGCATGGAAGACGCCCAACCAACCACAGCACAGGGCGTCGGTGGCGGCGACAACACACTAGCCCCGCAAGAGGTCTACAAGGCCGGCAAGGAAAACGCCGAAAAGGGCGAGATTGTCACCAAGAGTGGCCTACCCGTCGCTAAGCAGGAGATGACCCGTGAAGATAAGACCAGAAAGCGCCGCCGTGAAAAGGAGAGGCTTCATAAGGCCGGTGGCCTCAATAGCCAGAAGCCACAGAGCGCGAAGGCGCAACAACGTAAGGAGACACTCAACGACCTCAAAAAGGGTGGTGTTAGGGTCATTAATAAGAAGGGCGAGGTCGTGGATATTAATGGGAACAAGCCTAAAGCTGCAAAGGCCATCTCGAGTGGTACCTTCAAATTGTAGGCCGTCAGTTTATGTGGTGGCATTGGTTTATCTAATCAATCCTATTTGTGTATTCCGGTCCATCAATGACACTAAATCTTTCATGCAACCAATTTACGTACGTATGTGATGTTGTATGGGTGCTATATCCTGTGTTAGGTTTGCTGTAGTAGGTACCTAGATCAAAGAAATAAATACCTAGGTACCTATCTAGTAGTATTACACATGCACAAAGACTTTATGCTCCAAGTGTCTGGTTCTGCTACAATTGCTAGGACCTATATTAATGTATAGACCAAGATATAGGGCTTCTAACTTTCTGGAAAAAAGAAGAAAAAAAAGGAGCCTGAGGAGGGTAGGTCGTCGTCAACAGGGATTTTGGCTGAAGCTCGGACCACTTGTGCATCCAAGACTCAGAGCCATACGATTCCATTTCATAAATCTTATCGTACTTCAAGATCGTCATTCCCAATCCCGCAACCAACTTGACAGCCAGCATGGCAAAGGACACAGTCCTTTCGGTGGGCATTCTCGACAAGCCCGAAAACCTCGATGAGCTCCTGAAGCAGGATCGGGGCGAAGACTGCCTATCATGCCGAGTTGTAGGTGAGTATATACGTCACGTTTCATGCTTTCCTTTATATCTATGACCGAGATTCAATTCATTCTACCGGTTTCGCGTCGAGGCGGAATGTGGAAGTACCGGGCTGACAGCTTTCTCATTACGCGTCCCAATAGGCGGCGGCGCATTCATCGGTCTCGCGGCATATAGCTACTTCTCCGGCAACGCGCAACTCGAGCGGCAACAGGCCAAGATCCTGGCGAGCAAGTCCATGTTCGGCATGCGCAGCCGCAAGCTCGGCATCGCGACGACGTCGCTGGGACTGGCGTGGTTAGGCATTTGGAGATTATTCCTATGAGAAGGAGCACGGGATTTATACGCGAAAGGAACTACTCTACCTACTCTTTGTATCCGCGCACAGCGATGAGTATTTGCAGCCACTATTTCGACGTGTCGTAGCGGGGGACTGTTGTACAGTACACAGCTCGGGGGTATTTACATTGCTGCATTAGATGTTCTTCCGGAAAGCAGGAAAATCCATGATGTATGCTTAGGCTGAGATTTAAGGTTTAAGGACACCACTAGGTTACCATATGTACACTCTCAACTGGTACTCACGCAATGTTGCCTTGCGGGCATTATGTACTACATGTGTATACTACATGATGGACGTATGCAATGACACCTCTGTATGATGGCGTGGCTTGGATGAAACGAAATGACTCTACAGTATTAGTATTCATAACAACACATAATTCTATTTGTAGGGAGAATGCGGCTACGTGACTATGAGTAACCTGAGATGGATACGGGTATCAACCCGGTACTTAAGTAATTCAGCCTACAAACAACGGCAGGGAATATGCCGGGTGGTGAGATGTCAATCGGATGACCAGGTCAGTGGCAACAGGTCGCGAAACTACTTAGTAAAGTAAGTATACTATTTGACTCGTACGCAGTACGCATAAGTATGTGTTTATTGCCTTCGCTGCACAGGATGGCGCTGACATCCAGCCATTCATCAAGATAAGGGATTCGGTCAAACCTTATCTGCAA